>JAECYV010000001.1:613776-627849 GCA_023014305.1 Lepiota subincarnata | reverse complement strand
TCTTMGCTTTGCGTAGTCAGTTATATGCGCCGCTTTCCCATCCACTGGCAGCATGGTGAGCTCTGCTTTCTGCTCTCACCAGGCAAGCTGACCAAGGGGTAACGAGAGCTACAAGAGCTGCCCTCCGAATCCGACGTTATGCCTCCTCCCAAGCAATACCCAGCAGCGAACTCCCAAAACCCAAACTCGACTACCCCTCCATAGCCCAGAATCTTTCCGCCAAAATCGCAAACGCATGCACACGAAAAGCCCCMATCGACGTTGGATCYGTTTCCACACTTGCCACTATCTACACCCAATACAAACACCACCTCCGTTCCATCAATTCCATACGCCAAGCACAAAATCTACTCGGSACRGAGATTCAGGGAGCGTCCAAGGCAAATGACATCTCAAAGCGCACCTCACTTCTTGAAAAAGCCAAATCCCTCAAGTCATCTCTCACTGAAGAAGAAAGCCAACTCGAGACRCTCGAACACCGTCTCCTCGCACTTGCGCTCACACTTCCCAACGATACGCACCCGCATACCCCCCTCGGTCCTGAATCTTCAGCAATAACACTCTCAGCACATGGACCCACACCACTCCCAGCTACACCTTCCCGAGACCACCTCTCTATATGCCGAAAATTCAACTTGCTCGATTTTGAGAGTGGATCAACGGTGACAGGCAGCTCGTGGTATTACCTCCTTAACGAAGCAGCCCTCCTCGAAATGGCACTCATAAACTACGCACTGAGCATCGCGATCCAACATGGATTCACTCCCGTCACAACCCCCGACGTCGTCCGCGCCGACATTGCTGCTCGATGCGGATTTCAACCYCGTGARCCSGGAGGCGCAGCRTCGCAGATGTAYCACATTGCCARCCACCATCACRTACCCTCTTCCTCCTCCTCTTCCTCTCCTTCGACCTCTTCGGCCCCACCGGAATTAATCCTCGCCGGGACTGCGGAAATTCCACTTGCGGGTATGTTTGCAAACAAGATATTCCCCTCCAACCAGCTCCCCCTAAAAGTCGTTGGTGTTGGTCATGCGTTTCGCTCCGAGGCAGGTGCCTCGGCCGAGAGTAGAGGTTTGTATCGTGTCCATCAGTTTACAAAGGTTGAGCTGTTCGCGGTTACGGCGGAAGACCAGAGCGAGGAGATGATGGAATCCATCAAGAATATCCAGAAGTGCATTTTGGAGGGGTTGAATCTGCCATTCAGGTTCGAGCTCATTTTCTTTTCACTATCGTGTGTCCTTTGGAAACTGAAATGATTTTTTTTTCTTCCTGGAAAATACAGGATACTCGATATGCCYTCTGAAGAACTCGGTGCAAGCGCATATCGAAAATACGATATGGAAGCTTGGATGCCCGGTCGGCAGGCATGGGGTGAAGTCTCCTCTCTTTCCAACTGTACAGACTACCAGGCCCGGAGATTGCACATCCGCTATCGTCCTCTCACCCCTAAAGGTGCCACCCCAGCCCAAATCAGCAAGTCCCATAGCGGAGCCTTGCCTTTTGCGCATACCCTCAATGGCACGGCTGCCGCCATCCCGAGGCTTATAGTTGCGCTATTGGAAAACGGTGCCGCGTTTGGTGAGGATGGAGAAATAGAGTATATCCGCCTACCCAAGGTTCTTAAACCGTTTTGGATTGAAAATGGGAGAACCGTCGTCAGATGGGAACGAGAGGAGGAATAAGTTAGCTATATTGTAGCGGGTCGGTTATCCTACAGCGTATATACTCCAGATATTTCTYCAACACGTAATTTATCAGCACAGGATTTGGTATGCTACAAATTCATCCGGGTTTTCCTTCAGCAAATACAACATATTCGATGTCAGGCACCTGAAGCAGCTTCCTGGTCAAAAAACGGGTCAGCAAACGGATTTTTACTGCCCTTCGACGTCGACACGGGCGCACTCGGACGATGACGATCAGCATCACCATCCGAATTGTCCGATACAGTCACATAATCCCTACGCTGYGACGGACCAGCACGAGCTTCCTCCTCCTCAGACTCGTAGTCGCTGAAATCTGAGAGCGTGCCTCGGTTACCCAACTCATCCTTCCCAACACCATCATCCGAAAACGTGATTGGTTTGAGYGGGGGAGGCAAATCCTTCGATGAGGCACCGAGTTCGAGATCTGCGAGATCGGGGTGAATGAACGTTGCATAGGGGTTATTCGATCGCTCTTTGGCCCTTTCGTTGTCAACAAATTCTCTCGCCCTTTCTGCGGCCGCGTTCTGGCCTGCCTGCATTTGGCTCAAATCTTCATCCGTGATAGTTGCTTTGGCGAGTCCAGAGGTGATAGCCACATCACTGGTAGCGGTGAGGTCGCCGTAAGTGTCCAGCGCCGCTTCCAAGCGTTCGTGAGTCTCGATCAAGGTCCCGATGAGTTCTTCATTCTCGACCAGCTTTTTGAGTATTGGTCAGTCATCGCGGAAACAAAGTCGAGTGGAAGGCTTTACCCGAGCGTATCGTGCGATTATTTTTTTCGCGGACTGAGCTTTGACTAGACAATTTTGGACATTTTCGTTGGACTGGAGGGTTTCTGTCTCAAGGTTGACAAGCTGAGCAACTATAATCAGTGATCGAACAAGCATCTGAGCCTAACTTGAGAGCTCACTCTGATAGCATTGATTAGATTACTACACGCCTGGGAAGCCTCGACGATGCTGGTCATTACCTTTGYCTTGTCCTGTGGAGGCGTCAGGTATATTCCCCACCCGRACACATCTAGTGGCATACCTTCTCAAAATCGAACGACCTCCGCCTCCTCCCTTCTGGACGCCTTTCCTTTACCTCTCTCGGCTCCTTGCTTGGCTTATGCCTTTTGACATCTTCRACTGGATGYCCAAGGTATGCCATCAATTCCTCRTCGGCAATCAACTTCTTATCTTTCTTGAAGTGGCCGAGCATCCCCTCGTATGCTGCCATAGTAGGATCGCCCTTGTACTGCTCCTGCCACGCCACCAGCACCAAATTCAATCGTTTCTTGACTCGTTTGTCGACATATGGATCATTCCATATCCCTCTGAGGACTTCCAAGAACTGGTGATCGGCGAGAGCATCTAACCGATTTTGAAGATAAATAGTGCATAGATGACACAGGGAACCCAGACTCACCTTTCATCTTATCCGGGATGTTGTCCAGCAACGATCGCATGATCTACTAGGACGCAGCATTAATACATGGTCAGTGACTTTGCAAAAATGAACTTCTCCCCCTCCCCCATTCTGGTTAGTCCACGCATCTATCCCCCAAGTAAGACTTACCACGATGGCTCGATACTGATTATGTGCATCTCCATGTTTCATCTTTTTCCTYAGCGCCCTCGCAGCCTCTGGTGGTCTATCACCAATAATGAGATTCTGGAGCTTCCAAGGGTCAGGGRGAATATGTTAAGCCTACCCCGAGGTTTGTAGATTAATAGCATCCACGAGTTCCGGCATACTGATCAAAGGTGTCTAAATGTGTCGGACAGCACCGGAACGACAGAARACAGAAAGCCCACCCTTCGTAGGATTCCTCGGCTGTCTGTGGGGAAGTCATGATATCTATCCAATCTGTCACAGACGACTGGAATCAATCATCGCCGTCAATAACGAAAAAGCATCAGGAACAAGAGCCGCGACACGAACACGGGGTTTCTCGCGTACAAACGCCTGCTTGAAATTGAAGCCTGACATGAGTGATGGTGAAGGAGAACAGAAAGTTGTGATGCTTAATCAGGTCAGCGTCAGTYATTATGTAATTTCAAGAAAAGATCGTGATGAGTACAACATTGTTGCTACATAGAATATAATGCCCAATATCCCAAAAAAAAGAAAAAGGAAAGGARGAAAGTGTTCAAGAATGGAGAAGTAGGTGCAATGGGTCTGTAATCGCCCTTTCATCGAATTATCAAGTCCATCATGCGCCGTCTTCTGGTGCTGTTGATCCGCTCGTCACATCACTGCTTGTTCCACTCACAACGCTGGCGCCAGGTTGTATACTRGTCGAGACATTGGTCGCACCTCTGTGCTGAATCATGCCGGTCGACATGACCGCACCGAGGTTGGCAGGTTGCGCACTGATTCCGACGGGGCTTTCAAGGTAGAGGCGGATGAGAATAGTTTCCAGAACTGCGACACTCGCACTAGGGTACTCAAAATTCCGGGCATTTTCTCGAACAGAGTGGAAGAGCGTGGCCATAGTTTCCCACCTATCGTTCGCTATAGTAGCAGGAGCTGGRGGCGGGGCAGGGGGAGGGGCGGAGGGAGGAGGATATGCCAGTTGTGGTGGCTGGGGGGTATATACATATGTCTGTGGAGATGCCACTGAGTATGTGTTTTGAGGGGGCAGCGGTGCCAGCATTGACACGGCTGTTGAAAATGTGTTAGTAGTAGGTGGTGGCGCAGATGGTGCAGGTGGAGGGGATACAGCTGTTGGTGATGGCCCATTTGTTTGCTCRCTTGTCGTAGATGGGGCAGAGGCAGGAATGGAGGTTGTGGTGGTAGAAGAAGTGGGATTATCTTGCTCTTGTGTCGGGACCGATTTGCTCTGCGCCTTCCCTTTCTCTACCCTGATTGCAGCCTCTTTCCTTCCGCGGCGGGTGAACGGGAGATTGGCTAGCCCAATCTCGTGAGAGTGACGCGAGATATCTGTTTTCTGATGAAACCAGGGTGCATGCCGCAAAGTAGACGAACACATACAACATGCACGGATTTGCTCGGTATCGAAATAAGTCTTGTAGCTGATTGACGCCGGACACCCAACATCCAACTGTATGCGCCGAGCATATGAACCGAGGGCTGTGCTTGATAATATATCGACCAACCTTGCGACTGGGCACCTTTCTTACACGYTCAGGGTGTTTTTTGATATATTTTTTGCGCCCGCTGCGCGAATGCCTCGCACAGACCAGCTTGGTATGATCTTTAAATCGCGGAGGAACGGCTTTACTGCCATGGGTATCGCCCTGATAGACCCTAAGATCCGATTGACCAAGGATARCAGATGCATATACGCACTTTCACGAACTCACACATTGTCCGCTCCTCCTCCGCCTGCCGCCACTCGTTGAACTCTTGCTGGTTGGTAAAGACGAGCGTATATCCATCGTCTGCATCACCAGATCCGTAGGGTTGCTTTATATGTTGYTGCTGCTGCTGCTGCTGTTGTTGTTGGGGAGACTGCTTCTTGAGGCTGACAGAGAAGGTGGTGATGGGATTCTCTATCTGCACGGGAAACTGAGACTGGCCCGAGACGGGCTGCTGGGGGATGTGCTGCTGTTGTTGTTGCTGGTGTTGCTGGTGGTGGGCGGGGTGGATGGAGTGCTGAAGTGGTTGGTGAAGTGCAGGATCCCCAAGACGGAAATGCTGGAAACTCATGCGAAGGRACGTATTTTTGCCCCGGACGATATAATTTCCGGAGATAAAATGCGTCGAGGCGGGATTTGTCCTCCTTTTTGGGCTGGGATTTGCACGATTTTTGTCCAACTTCTCTGCATAAAGTCACCCAKGTCACACTTCCGCTTCCCCYAGTCACACCCCTCCCCTCTTTTMCATGACGTCCTCCCTCAGAAATTCAATACACCGCAGAAACCACAAGGAGCGTTCGCAGCTCGCCCATCGCTCCAAGCTTGGCATCCTTGAGAAACACAAAGACTATGTGCTGCGCGCCAGGGATTACCACTCCAAGCGGGACAGGCTAAATCGCCTCAGGCAAAAGGCGGCAGAGCGCAACAAGGATGAGTTCTACTTTTCYATGACCAGGGAGAAGACAAAGGTGCTTGCATTGGCTTTGTAAATATTGTCAAGCCATTCAATGGTTTTCAAAGCGGGGTGTGCATGTCAAAGATAGAGGCAACGTCGCACTTCCAGTAGATATTGTCAAGGTTCTCAAAACTCAAGATGAGAATTATGTCCGAACAATGAGAGCGTCAAATACCAAAGTGAGTGTATGTCCTCACCACAGCATATTGTGACTTAATCACTTTTTTTCGGTCAGAAAATCGACAAACTGAAAACCCAACTCACCATGATGGCAGATCTCATTAAGAATCCTTCCGTCGAAGATGATAAAGAAGGCCTCGGAGAAGATGAATCACGGGTTCTCCGAGAGTCTGGCATCCTTAAAACCTCCACAAAAARCTCTGGAAAGCGCAAGGCCCGACATATCGTCTTTGCCGAGTCAGCGGAAGAAGGTATACACCATAGCCTCGAAATCCTAGAATAATAGCTAAACTTCGTGTTTCATAGCACATCAATTCACCAAACAATCTTACTCTAAACCCTCCCCAAGCGGCCAAACTACGCTTACCCCTACTCAGCAGTCAACAGAAATCAACCTTGGCTGGAAATTCGACGCCCCAAAGCGCAAACTCAAGAAATCAAACCATATCCAGCATCCTCAATCCACATCTTCTCAGCTAGACCATGACGAACAAGGCCTCGGAGGGGATGACTCAGGTGTGGAGCGCAACAGCCCACAGTCGATGACAACCACAAAACGACGTCTCCTAAAAGAACTTTCCGCTCGAACACACCGAGACAAACAGCTGCGTTACGCCGAGCGTGAATTCGAGATGCAGCGGCTACTGATGGGCAAAGGTGCTCGTACAAAAATCGCCAGCGTTGAAAAGCTGGATGGGRGTCTAGAGTCTGAGGATGACGAGGATGAAATTGACACTCGGAAGGGAAAACGGCGTGTCTCAATCAGAAAAGTGGACGAGGCAACGTACAAACCTCGGGTGTATAAGTGGAAGATGGAACGTAAGCGGTGACCGTTCTTACGGGTTTGCACGTCGATTGGATATCAATGTCTTTATACGAAATAGATAAGGGGGAAGCATTAAATGAGCGTCATACAAATACGCCGAGGGATGCATATCCAGGAGCTATACAGATACAGATTCCAAGTCCCAACCAAACACCCCGAAATTCTCCAGTTGCAAATCATAGGAGCAAGCCATTTCCCGCTATCATGGCTATGACGAATAGCGTCGAAGAAATAGCCTCTTGTGAGGTGGCCCCAAGCGCGAGAGCAGTATTGTTYAGCGGTTTGCTCGTGCTACTGCCAGTGAAACTGGCAGATGAACTTGAGGAAACCGGGGAGGCAACAGGTTTGTTGGAGGGAGTAACATTATTGATGCCAGCTTCAACGTCAAACACAGATCCTCCACCGAATTCATAGAACTGTTGAGAAGTTGATGAGCTGAGAAAGATCACATCACCAGACAAAGCTATATCAAGGCTTACATCTACCAGCATGAAAGTGGGTCGCCTCCCTTGCTGAGTCTGACACATCTCCACTTGTGAACCGAGTGAATTATTGCCAGAGGCAGCGTTCGTCACATCCAATCTGTCGATGAATGGAACGGGTTGGCCCAGCACCGTGTGGTCCAGGAAGTGATTGATGAGGAACATTTGCTGGGTAGGATCGACGCTCGGGCTCCCTCTGTCGACGGTGCAGTCAAACCCATCAGTATCAAGGACGTTGAACTTGGTCTCCCAGATATGAGTAAATTCTGTTGAAACGTGAGCATTCGAACTGGTACCAGATGATGGAACCTATCAGCTGAACCTACCATCAATGATGTAGGGGACTGATGGATCAGCGCCTGCGCTCATGAATGTAACGAGCCGTTTCTGGCTGCTTATCATGGCACCGAGCGTGGGCCAAGCATCAAATGGCAACGGTGTGGTGGCTGGGACAAAAGAAAGAGCGTCCAGGCCAACTTGTTTAAATACTGCATCATATTGAGAGGCGGGCAGCTTGTCGGAATTAACAATCAAGAGCGAAAGCACTGTAGTCAATTTAAGACTTGTTAATGGTCTCATGGGCTCAGTAGTACCCACCTTCGTTCGGGTTGGCATCGAGCCAGTTGCTGACTAAAACCTCGTCAACTCCGCCCCAACGATTACAAAAAAACAATGCTTCATACCTTGCACCAGATAGTCATGAAGGCTTCCRCCATCGAAAAGAGACTTTGCCGACCACGTCAGAACCCACATATCCATCTAGCAAGTCACCGCAAGGGCACTCACACAATCAGTATGGCACAATTGAATCACATTGTTCTTGTTGTGCGCTTGCATTTGGAGCATACGTATACCATCGTTGAGCTGTGTGGTAACTGTAGAAAACACGGGGTGCCATCTCAAATCAGGAAGTCGAAACAACGGATAGTAAGGATGGGCTTACTGCTCTGATCCTGGTTAACGGCCACTGGAATAGGAGAGTTGACCTCGAGTTGTTCTCGATTGTAACGGGGACTACTCACAGTTATCACTAGGGAYACCGATTGCATACGAGTCATGCGCCCCGACATAGGTCAGTGATGAAAAGGTCTTGCCACAGAACTCGGGGTGGCCGTTACAAACGGTTGGGCCGGGTCCTGCGGTGCCGGGATCCTGTGGTGCGCCCAGAATGGGGGACGTCAACAAGGACAGGGTTGCGAGGTATTTTATGAACGAGTGCCGCATGACCAGTGCGAGCTAAGGTATGTCCTTCAGGCAGCTTTTAGAAAGGATAGCAAAAGGAGAGATAGGCGGCGGATAGCAAATGTGTCGGAGCAGTTCAAAAAAGTACTTATAGAGGAAACAAAAAGGAAAAGGGAAAGGGCTGTGGCACTGGCCCACCGCTCACAACAAATTTGATGCAGTGCTCGGCGGATGTCACGGGAGGGGTTGCCTATTTCAGAAAAGTAGTCTTATTCTCTACCAAAAGTGCTAAATAGTAGCTAAACATGAGTGTGTTTGAGCAGTCCAGGATGGCCCTTGTTGGACCCACCCACTGGTAAATACTTGTGTGTGTGTGTAAGCTGGCATCATAAAAGTATTTGTTTTCCATACCTTTGAACATCATGGCTCGTGTCGTCCTCGTTACCGGATGTTCCACTGGTGGTATCGGCTACGCCTTGTAAGTCGCAAACTGGCCTTTCACCCTTGCATAAACCGTCTGATAATGCTCGCCATAGGGCCGAGGAATTTGCCCGACAAGGATGTACGGTCTA
This sequence comes from Lepiota subincarnata, assembly GCA_023014305.1. Lineage (NCBI taxonomy): Eukaryota > Fungi > Basidiomycota > Agaricomycetes > Agaricales > Agaricaceae > Lepiota > Lepiota subincarnata. Next base: position 618,860 of record JAECYV010000001.1, on the reverse strand, counting down.
CGCAACTTCGCGCAGAGTCGAAACCATAGCCGATTTTAGCGACTCCAAGATCAAGAAGCTCGCTTTAGACGTCACCAGTGACGAGGATGTGCGAAATGTAACTCAGGAGATCATTCGTAACGAGGGGTGTATCGACGTGGTGGTGAACAATGCCGGGGTTATCTGTCCAGGTAGGTCGCGAATGAATGTAGGTTTGGAATGACTACTCACAAGTCGGTATGCAGGGCCTCTCATTGACCATTCGCTGGAGGATGCAAGGAGATTCTTTGATACCAACACCTTCTCTGTTCTGCGGGTCTCAAAGGCCGTCATTCCCGAGATGGCGAAGCGAAAGCAGGGTATGATCGTCAATATTGGTTCAATCGTCGGCGAAGTGTATGTCCTACAGTGTTGTCCGCGGTTCAAAGACGGTCATTCAATGATAAATCTCTAGAGTAACACCTTGGAACGGACTCTATAGCGCTACCAAATCAGCTGTTCTCTCCATGAGCGAAGTCTTATCCATGGAATGCAGGCCCCTGGGGATCAAAGTGCTGCACATTGCSCCAGCAGCGGTCAAATCTAATGTCGCTAACAACGCTGCCAGCAAGTTCTCACTTCCYGCGGACTCGTTATACCACTCGTATCTGGCGAATATCATGGATCGYATCTACTCAAGCCAAGGTCCCGGGACGATGCCTACCGAAGTCTTTGCGAAAAAGGTCGTGGCAAAGACGCTGCAGCAGAACCCCCCCTTGTACATGCTTCTGGGCGGTAACACTTTCATATTTTCCATACTTAAATTGATACCAAAACGGTTTGCCCTTGATTTCATGTGGAAGCGGTTCACAAAGAAGTTGTAGTCAGGCGCTTTGATATACCTTTGATGATGATGTATTCATGCCGAGCCTATCCTGTAACAGCCGAACTTGCTAAAGCCGCACGCACTACGCCATGCTGCTGACTATAGGGCAGCAGGGGTCATCGTAGAAGCGTAATGGAACTCAAAAATATTGCCTATGACAAATGCAAAGCATCCTGCAGACCGATCAAAGTCCACCTGAAAGATAGCTAACATTATGAGCCTGAGACCCGATCCAAGGCTGGTACTCCCAAGGATCGGAGATTACCATTTGAAAGGTGAGAGCCTGAGGCAATGGGGTGGAAAGAAACGGGGCCATCGGTGGCATATATCACCGCCGGCAAGAAGACACAGCGGTGTGCAGCAGATATCATCTGGTGAGAGGAATTATTGAGACACACGTGCCTGGCTGGCGCTTCCAAATCAAACCAATGCAGTCCCACAGGCGCGACGCGTCTGACGCTCACCCCTAGCCAACCACAACACCTCTGTCTACCAACCAACCAATACCAATGTCACGCTACCCAGACTACCTCTCGCCCAACATCACACCAACAAAGCCTGGTGGTGGTCTCACAAAGGCCCAGAAGTCGCGCGCCAGACGTGAACCATCTGGCGTGTTCTCCCTGTTCCAGCCTGCCCAGATCCAACAGTTCAAAGAAGCCTTCCAGCTGATTGATCACGATAAGGATGGCTGGGTTAGTGAGAGTGATCTAAAGGAAATATTCTCTAGTCTTGGTAGGTTTAGAGCCAAGCCCGAAGCTTTTATRTCTTGACCGGCCTAACCGGAACATCCCAAGGGATCACACCATCCAAGAAGATGATGGACGAGCTCCTGAATGCACGACCTGGTGGTCAAACACGCGGGGGTGTGTTTGGCGGCTCTGACTCTAATGATCGTGGAATCAACTTCACGATGTTCTTGACTATGATGAGCGAGAGRCTGTTCGAATTCGAYGTGGAATCCGAACTGCTGGAGGCGTTTGAGTCGTTTGACGAGAATGACTCGGGTATAGTCAAGATAGATGAGATGAGGAAGTGGCTCAGTGAGGTTGGAGAGAGGATGGATAATTATGAGGTATGGTGTTCCCCTTGACTCCTTTTTTGTGCAGGACCAAGCTTAAGAGTATGTTGTCTAGATCGACAGATTCCTCAAAGGACCTTTTACAGACCGCCAAGGGAACTTCAATTATCGAGAGTGGGTTAAAGTGCTCCGAGTGAACGAAGAAAACGAAGAGGCCCAACATCAACAGCAGCAGCAGCAGCAGTACTGATACGTTTCACCGTCGACCCTCAATTGACTGTGCATCCTTACGCTAGACCTGCCGTGTCCTATGGCAATGAGGCGACTGATCTATCTTTCCCGTTCTCCGGCACTCTCCATTAATATCTGGAAGCTACCTACGAGGCTCTCTTGGCATACCTCGGTTCTTAGTGGAGGCTACTATCTCAGCTTAACCCATTCATTCTTCGCTATGCTGTGGACAAGAACTTCTCGGGCTTTTTTTTTTTTTTTTTATACTTATTGCCAAGCTCCGATATCCGCCTGTATCCATATATGCAATCATATCTACTCTGTATCCAGACCCAAGACTAGGCCAAACGCTCTTTCCCGAGGGACGTGCAACACTCCGCGCGACGGGTTTTTCTCTGGCATTTCAAACTGGGTCCACAAGGAGACAATACACAACATAGTATGTGCGACCAATATTACAAGTCGCTTGGCGATGGACCCTCGAAATTAAATGTCAGCGCGTCGATATGTTCGAGACGTCCCATGGGATCAAAGACTGGCTAGGGCGGGGAAAGGATCTACCTCCACTTATGAAGCAGCCGACTTGGATGAGATACTGTTTCTCTTTGATCGAGGCAAACTTCTCCACCAGTGGCGGTGGGGCTTGACAGATGCACCGAGTCGAGTCCCCCTTCCGCAGTTGTCGCATCGGTTGTTCAGTTGTCCCCCGTTATTGGGTACGAGACAAGAAGAATGCTGTCCATTGTAAACTTGGACATAGACGTGCTAAGGTACAGTCATCCATGACTTCGCAGGACTTGGCGATCCGCCAAGCCGTCTGGAATGCATAGAAGGACGGAGATTGAGTGAGGGAGCCACCGGCCCAGGCCTTATCGAATAGTGGTGATGGACCGGTACAGGTGAGCCTGACGCCAATCCACAAGACCGACGACCTTGAGGCTGACTGAAGGTGGGTCGAGTCAATTTAATCCCCCTATATTCTCAAGTCCATCTTTCTGGGCATATGGCCAACTGCGCGATTTTATTTTATTTTATTTTAATCCGTCGCATCCCCGCACAGTTGGTTCTAATGCCTTACAACTCCAAGGCTTCCCTGCCTCCAATCCCGAGTCTTAATTGGGGTAACTAGGGAGGATATAGTATACTACTGGTTCCTAATGCTGATTAGGTGGGTTCCTGGAGGATAGGGAGAAACCTTGAGCAAGAAACACAATGCAGCCTCGTGTTTTAATGTGGAGGGGGGGGGGTCGCGGTGCCTTTGCTCAACTTGAGAYGAGATGACGGTTTGAGCGCGGGACCCACGCAACAGAGTTTCCACCTGCTTGGGGTGGGTGATAATCACCTGAGAAGATATGTACATGGGGACCCCAAACAACGGGGCAACGCCAAGCCCAATCGATGAATCCATAAGCATATTTCGCCCTGCCCCCCCCTCTCTGATGCATTATTTATGTCAAAAAAGTCAACCAACAAACGCTCAAATCGTGATCTGGGGATCGGTGCTAGTCGACGAAGTAAGCGAACCAAGAAGTTGCTGGGCTCGCGAAGGGAACAGCTGAACCCGCTTAAATCGATCGGATTCTAGTTCGCGGAGATTACGAGCTACCAAACTGCGTCAAGTGAGGGGGGGTGACGTAAGGGGGGCTCTTGGGTGCCTACCCTACACGTCCTTAACGGCAAAGGATCTGCGACGCTCATTGACCTCCATATCGGGCTAGGTGGCACTTGGCACGTTACAATTCATGGGTCATTTAAGCACCCTGAGGCTTATTCGAATCACACTTAGTGGGATGGTGTGAACGTTGTGGCAATACCCCCCATGTCTGTTCAGAAGGGGGAGGCTAAGGACGCAAGTGGGTAAACTGGGGTTATGACCCTAACCCAGGGCGCCAAATTGGATGGGGTGGAAGGAGGTAGAAAGGGCCAGAGGACGACAGAAAGCCTGGGCCTCTTTGTGCCTAAATGTCGACCCAAATGGTCCATTGGCACACAAAGCTGTTCGGAGCCAATTGAGTTATTCGAGGACAAGCTACCTCTCTGTAAATGGGCCCAGGGGGCAAGGTTACTTGGCAGCCATCGGAAACGGGTTGATCAAGCAAAGGTATAAATAAGTACAACTACGTTCATCAAGCCACGGGAGGGAGGCAGTGTAAGGTTGGCAACTGTTCTGTTGTGTGGTTTTTTCGATAATGAAATTAGTTGGAGGGGTGCCAAGAGAAAGAGATCAAGCGCTAGAGAAGATGCGGGTCCCGTTGCTGGCTGTTTTCCATTCCATAACAGGGTCCTTCCGGTTCCGTGATCAGTTTCCATCTGAAACATTGTCTTGGCTCAGCATGCTTGAGTTGGCTTGGCGTGCTTGTTTTTAGGTCTTGGATCGCTTGGGCTTCTTGGAGCGTGCCGAGAGAAAATTTGTTTGTCTCGAATGCCAAGCCCAATGCTTACGAGAGAGGACCAAGCCGCTGATGGGGGGGGTGAATTCTATGACATATATTGTCGGTGCATTTGAGGTCGAACAGCAGGTTGTCTTGAACGTCTTGGCAGAGTGGGTGGTGGGACGGGGTTGGGAGGGGCTGCGAGTTCTGCGACGCAGCGAGATGGGGGTGTTTGTGTGTTGCCAAGCTTGGCACTTGGGGAGCCGCTCGGGTGGGGCCGACACCTGTGCTTGTTCAAAGATTGGGATGGGCTGGAGAGAGAGAGAATGAGCCTCATGACATGGACGGCCGGGGATCAAAAAGGGGCTTGGCAGAGGGGGCTGAGAGACRGGTGAGAGAAGCTGACATAATGGGAGGTATATATGCTTGGCATGAAAAGGCTTGGCAGAGGATCGATCGGAGGAGAGAGAGTCGCTCTTGGCACTGTTTCTCTCCATAAAACACTTGATCAAATGCTCTCCCACAACCGCCCCTCTCATCCCCTTGCCTGGCCCGACATGTCCTCCCCCTCCGCCTCCACCTCAGAGAAACCCTCCCACGCCCTCTCCCCGTCCCC
>JAECYV010000001.1:578492-613428 GCA_023014305.1 Lepiota subincarnata | reverse complement strand
CCCCGACTCCCAGGACGACTCTTCCGCCTTCCGCTGTCTCTGGCTCGACTGCGCACTGGCCTTCTCCGACCCTGAAACCCTCTACAACCACCTCTGCAACGACCATATCGGCCGCAAGAGCACCAACAATCTCTGTCTCACTTGCAGGTGGAAGGATTGCGGCACCACCTGTGCCAAGCGTGATCACATAACCAGCCATYTACGAGGTAATGTTACCCCCARCTCATCCCCTCAMACYTATCTCTCAAACCCCTTATCTCAGTCCACACTCCACTCAAACCTCACGTCTGTGAAGTCMGTCTCACCATCTCTCMCACTTACATAACGTTTCCCCACTTATCACCCTCCTCCCAGATCTGCAAAAAATCATTCAAGCGGCCACAGGACCTCAAGAAGCATGAAAAGATTCACACAGAGGAGCACCACTTGCAGCACAAGCATTCCAAGGCCATCACTGTCGTAGACCTTGCCTACGTCCAGCGAGTGCGCCGTGATTCGGCTCCTCGGATTTCGGACAACAACAAACTTGCCGCTCCTTCGAAACCACCAGCCGCAAATCTCGTTCTCAGGCCCTCTGTTCCCCGCTCAAAGCCGCATTCTATTGCGTCAGAAGGTACACATCCACACTCTCTTTCAAATTTATCTGTTCTTTTTTTTTTCTGACATTCTTCTCCTGTCACTACTAGGTCATTATGGCGTCTTACCCACACCCTCTCCTGAACTGGCACATCCTTCCGTTCCTCCCCATCACCATCCTTCACACGATATCTTTATGCCCAATCACCCACTTCCTTCTTGGGAGGTCCTCAGGCCCGAGGGGCCCACTGCTGCCTCTATCGGTTCCAAGCGGTCACATGATTATGGCTCCGGAGTCGATCAGTTCTTCACCGACATGAAGAAGCGCCGTGTCAACCCGTCCTATGATCCTCGTGAGTCTGAGATAATCGACCTATTCTCTCATGACCTCGTGGGCTTAGAATTCCCGTTAGGTATGGCGGAACGCCTCAACAATATGGCGTATGGCCAGCACGGGCCCGCCGGAAACCCTGCTTTCAATCCTCGTTCCGTCTCTCTGGATATCCGTACTCCCGAAGAACTTGCCGCGGTCAACGAATTCCTTGTCACACTTGGCCGAGATGTCTCCGGCGGCGCCTGCCCTCCCGTTCACGGCCCCAATTCGCTTTCTTCGGATTACTTTGATGCTGCTAATCTAAGTCAACTGGGTCTGACCGGCATGCCCGGTTTACCAGGGTCCAACGGTGGCTTCTCGGGCGATCACTCCTATCCTGGCGCCCACCCCTACCCCAACAGTCCTGCCTATTCCTCTAGATCGGCCCATTCTTCCACCCAAGGGTCTTACGGAAATATGTATCCCGGGATGGAAACTCCGGTCAAGTACGCTGGAAACTATCACCCAAGTCGTCGTCCTTCCGCAGCCTACCATAATTCATTCCACAATTCGCACTATCAGCATCCCACACCACCATTAGATGGAGGATCGCCGCATTCGACAGTTTCTACACCCGTGACCACCACGCCTCCACAGGTACCACTGTCAATGCCAGACTTCGACTTCCAGCGGCCCCTGAGGGGAGACCCACATGTTGCACATCTGGCCCCACCAGAGTATACTCCCAAATCAATACGGCCGATTGTTCAGCTCAAGACCCTGCCGTCGGCCGAGCACCGGCCCACCGCCATTGAACCTCGCTTGCCACTGTCACAAACAGCTTCGAAACATCGCCACTCTACTTCTAGCGATACAAAGTTGCCTTCGATATCAAAGCCCGGCTCACTGTATCCTCTCCTTACATCAGGTGACAAGCGCATTACACTTCCTCCGCTCCGCAAAATCTATCGTTCGCCTTCCCCTTCCTCGCCTACCTCTCATCATAACTACTCTCGTGAGTCTACGCCATCGTCAACCAGTTCGTCACCCAGAACTAGGCATATGGTTCTGCCGAGCTTCAAATCACTCGCTTCGCCTGCCTTCTCATCGTATGACGAGCGCGAACCAGAATCAGAAGAGCAGTTGGCAAAGGGTGTTGGCATGATGGATCTAGAAAAACGGAATCAAGTTACTGTGGCGCAGAGAAAGCGTCATGCGGAGCTAATTCTGGATCTCCTGGTCACAATCAACAAGGACTTCAAGAGGAAGTATGGTGTGCCGAGAACTCTATCACCTTCCACGAAAGCGACTAGAGATGTGGAGATGACTGCTGCATAAAGCAAAACCCGGGATCCTTCTTGTGTATGCACAAATATAAATGAATTCGGCCGAGACGAAACGAAGAATCTTCGCTGTAATTGTTTTTTTTTTTTTTGTTTTGGAGGGGGGTTGGACCGGACTGGATATAGATAAGAACCAAGGGACTAGTTTTTATGATACACGGGGATTGGCTCGCAAACTTGTTTTTTTGTTCTTGTATTTCTTGCTGTTTTTGTTTCTATGATATAGCAAATATGTCCCTTTCTCCACCCATCTCCGCCCATCCCCCCCCCCTTTCCAGTTCTTTTCGGTCCCGTCGGTCCCCACTTCTTGGAATGTTATTCACTTTGCTCCCCCCCTCGTTATTTATATCTTGTTATATATAATTCAAGCCAACAACACTTCACATGCACATGTCTTCCCCCCCCAAATTATCCAATGACGCATATACATCTGTCTGCCTGTTTCTATTTTTCCACCCAATCTCCAAGCCCACAAAGCAATGAAACACAACGGGGACTTTGACTTCTATTACTAGAAATAGCGATGGTTAAGGGGGGGACTGGGAGGGAAACCTAAAGAAAGCAAGCAATTGAATTGAACGCTATTATGGGTTCCGTGGTTTAAAATATATACACTCATGATGTGGCGGAAATACGGAGCACGTTGCCGGGCTATAGATTTAGCGATCTCCACATCCACAAGAGAGGTGCGGCAACAAAGAAGGTAAGAAAAAGGCAAGAAGGTAAAAAAACAAAACAAAAAATAAAAGATAGAAGTTCGGCAGAAGGAGGTTCCAAAGATAACGGCGCAGCGAGGGGTACCAGTTTTCACCCACGCTTCAATGTAAGTTTGATCTTTGGCGCGGCTGCAGTCGTCGATGACGGTGTCCCAGGCTGCGCCACGCTCCCGCTATCTTCATCCATAGCCAACATGGGAGGACTCGTGGCAAGTGGCGAAGGCACAGCTGYCGGAAATCCRAATGACGACAAGCTGCTCCCTCCCACTGGAGGCCCACGATTGAATCCCAGGTGTGCCAGACCGGGTGCTGTAGGCGGAGGTGGACTCGTGGCTGACACCGAAGGCGTTAGAGGGGGAGGGACAGTTCCACTGTTGAATTCGGCCCATCGGGGACACTTGCGATTCGTTTCTGTTGGAACGTGGAATGTTTTTTTAGTTTTGTGGTCATTTTGTGCGAGGGTGGGGAATGAAATTGAAAATTCGATAAAAATAGACGGAGATAAGACGAATACAAATATGTGCGGGTCGGATAGGCCAGGGGAAAATCGGGTAGAAGAAGAGGAAGGAATCGGCGTAGAAGCGTGGAAATAATAACGCAAGGTGCTCTGGTGACTGCGGAGAAAAAAGAATTAACTTACTCATGTGACCCATTTGACCGCAATGACCACATCGTCTCTGCAAGAAGTTAYTGTAGATGAGCGCTGTCTTCCAGAAATAACTAGGATCCGAAACCGCGTACCGTTGTATCCGGTTTCATAGGTCGGTCAAGCTGCATGGGCGTCCCACCCTCTTTGACAATCTTGGCGTTCTTTCTGTGCAAACGCCGTTCTTGATTCTTCTTCATCCGAGCGATTGCCTCTTCTAGCCTGTAAGCAAGAGTCAATGGACTATTCCCGACAAGGAGGTATCGCGTAACGTGAGGAATAGAAGTTAAATGCTCTTACCTCTTTTTCGCTCGCTTATCCTTATCAGCGTCACCCGTGGGGGCCAGGCTGTCGGCTAGTGTCTGTTCTTCCTCAAGAACCTGACGACTGCGAAGGTATGCGCGAATGACGGCAGGATCTCGAACTATCTCGGTTTKCCATTGGYTATCGATCTATTGGTGTGTAAAAATGCAAAGAAAATATGGTGTTCAACGTGATCAACAACGCACCAAACGCTTGATCCGCAAGACTTTACGACTGCCATCAGGTCCTAGGCTTGCTTCTCGGTCGTGGTCTACAGAGGGTCCAYGACTGAATACAGGCGAGGCCTGCCTAGAGGGATCCACGGGAGCTAAATCTAGAGGGAGCCAAATAAGTGCGGTTTACGGACGGAGAAGTTATGGCATTCTCACCTTCCCTGTGTCTTCGTTCATCCTCGTCAGTTAGTTGGGGTTCGTCTTTACGGCTGAGGGAATCAAATTGAGCCTTCCATATTCGCTCTATTTCTGACTTGTAAATCTGCTGTTGCTCGGCGACGTTGTAACGGTGAGCGGATTTTGGTCTATTCTCTGCCTCAGCTGTTCGAAAAGTAAGCCATCAAGCCAAGGTGATGATGTAATTGATGGGACTAACCTAGCTTTTGCTCGTAATCCTCCCCGGCTTTGACAAAAATATCTTTCATAGAAATGCGAATGAAACTGAACGCCTCGCCGCGTCCGGATGGATCGCCTTCTCCGTGTAGCCGAAGCATGGCCTTGGCTTGGGTAGCGAATAAGAAGTTCTTCGTTGTGATCCAAGGTGCCAACTGTTGTTCAATCGACAGCTTCGACTCATCTCCGTCAGCCACATCTGTGGTCATACTGTAACCCGCATCTTGGAGGTGGCGCTGACCAACTTGCATGCTCTCYGTCAGAACAACTTGCTCTGGGCCAACCATTTTGAGCATCTCTGCATCCGATGGGGTTGTTATGGTTGGCTTCAATCTCCAGAAGCCYTGATGAGGCCCCCGTCGATGATACTCCATAAATTCCTGTGGAGWTARGTGTAAAATAGGAGTACACGATCATCGGCCAATTGCCCCACCTTCAGGCGCTGTCTCATTTGCAGTTCATTCTGGTCTGGGAAATATTTCATCAAGCGAGATATCTTGAGACGTTCACCAGGGCTTTTCTTGAGAAGCTTGAAGGCAATTATTTGCARTCGATATTTAATTGTATTTGTAATTTTTCGTGAGTGAGGACCCGGAACCTCGGTCACTGGATAAGTTTGACCGATAACGAAGAGATTTTTTATCTCTCGTATATAGTATTTTGAATCTCCTTTGACGGTACTCCTGTGAGTAAATTAGTCGAAAACGTGGGGCTGAAATGTGTCTCATCACCTGATAACGAGAAAATCTGTGGGATAGGACTTGTGGCGGAAAAGCGGCGCTCTGATTAGATTATTGTAGAGCGCTGGAACGGTCTGGCCAGGGTAAACGTATCCAAATTTCATAAAAGGAGATTCATCTTGCGGTTCAAGAACGAATGGAACGCCAAGATCAGCCTAGAGGACATGAGTTAGGTGTTAATGCGAACAGCACACATTGCCATCACCTTGGGGATGTGATCATCCTTCTCATCCTTCTTGCGATAGTAGTTAACGAGCGCACTACCCATACCAAAATTCGATATTATCGGTGGATGCTCCTCCTGAACGGAGATCAACTAATATCCGTTTCGAGYGCGCAGCATGGGCTTACCGAGTACTCCCAAAGAACAAAGTTACTCGTGTCCCGCAAACTAAGATCGGTCGTTCTATGCAGGCTTTCTCCGACATTGCCACCCTTGCCYAGCTTTCGCCCAGATTTGTCCTTYTTTTTCTTCGCCGTGCGAACCTTGCTGAACCGTATCTCAATGTTGGCTGGAAATTGTAGTGCAGGACGGTGGAATGAGCGAGCTTCTTGCTTCGATAGACGCGTTTTGTACTGTGTGAACAGATGAAACACCATGCCACCGACAGGGTGAAACTAGAGCTTACGAAGGGTAATTGAAGCTTCTGAGCAGGATAAGCGTGCTCTACCACAAGCTGCCCAAATGTCTGTCGCACACGGTGACGGCCACCATCTTTTGCAACCTCRTAGAAATGGTCGTTGGATAGGTTGTACTTGTCTCGAAATTGAGCTGCGTCTGCTCTTAGCCGTTTGCGGGGTCGCACTGCCTCAGCTGTGGGACAGTGAGCAAGTATCCAACATAGGCATGGGTTCGGCGCTCACTGGCTCGCTCCTCTGGGATAATATCATCCTCATGGTTGAATTCCAGCTGAGTAAAATCTTTGAACGGCACATTCGGCCCCCATATAATGCTCTTTGTCCATGTACCCGATTCGAGGATCTTGTTAACGGGTGTGGTCAGACTTGTTTCRGGGACGACAGGCTCCGCAACCRCATGATTGCCATCCGGATCATATAAAATTTGTTCCTCCCAGTTGGAAAGCAATACGAGGTCGAAAGTACGATCGTGTAACGGCAAAGAAACAGGAACATCGGACCTCTCGCGCTCCTATAGAGGAAATTCAACGAATAAACAAAGAAAGGAGAGGRRTTGTCGTACCTCGATTGCTTTCTGAAGGTCAATGTCTATGCTCCCAGCCGTCACAACCTCCTCCACCCGTTTACTCTCAACCTGCCGCCGCGTATCCCCCACGACAGCATCCAAGAAACCTTTCGACGGCTCCTTTTTCCGAGGATAACTTGTTTCGACTGGAAYGGCATCGTCAGCTTACGGCCATTGACATGACCCAAGCATATTCACCAAGATAATGCCGTTTCCCTAGTCGGGACTTTCTCGCCGTGTTACCCTTGAGGATTTCCGTAAAGTCCAAGATGTGGTCYCTGGAAAAGGCAGGAAATAGTTCATATACGCTCTTCGGTCGTTCCACGAGTCGTTTGACAACACGCATTCGTTTCTGCTTTGTGTGAAGTCCAGGCGACAGAGTCTCACTCTTCACCGGTATGCTATCGCGCTCCTCCTCCTGCATCTCTTTGTCAATCTCCGCCTCCCAATCTTCGCCTTGATCAGCCCCAATAACATCGTGCTCGTCCTCCCACTTGTCGTTGTAGATTTGATTTGAGCTGAGAGTAGGGATGCCGGATATCCCGAGTCGGTTCGTGAGGTTTGTCCCGGTCGGAAGTTGGAGTCCGTCAAGGACATGACTGAGTGAGAACCCTGTCAAAGCAGAAACTGCGTCGCTTTCTTCTTGCGTCGACATGTATGCAGGGATAATCGCCTGTTTGAGGGAGTAGCTGGTACTACAGCATCGTACTTTGCAAGGCGCTGGCAAGCAGGGATAAACAAAGAACTTGTAGTGGAGCACCAGCCAGCTTGAGCTCGAGCGCTCTGGTTTACGCACAAACTACATCCAAGCTAGTCATCGCTATATTCACAGTTCCCTGAAGGGTTCGAGCTTAACCATGAGGTTTATTCCAGTCACCGTGCTTGCATCGTCTCTACTGTCTTGGTGTATGTGCACCGCCCACACTACACAGTTGCCTGAACACACGCTCACTCTTGTGGTTGAGTTGCATATAACATGTACGATCTATGGGGTATGTACATAGTTATGGATGGCAGTAGCTCTAGTAGTAGCATATGGGGACTCCGGTAAATTTAGCTCCTCTCTCACTTGCCTCACTCGTGTTTTCCAGCCGCTCCAATTAAATGCAAATCCAGGCACAGCTGAGCCCTTGATGCTGAAGTTGAAACCTCATTGAAGTGGCAGAAACCGGTCTGGTAAAAGCATGGGTAAACAACACATAAATAGTCTGTAAAATCATTAGAGCCCTTCACCTGAGCCACTCAACGAGCCAACGTCGAGAGGAACATGGAAGCGTCACTGAGCAAGCAAATACAGGTATGTTCTAATAGATATTTTATCTGCCACTAAAGTTTCCCACCACCCATCGCCAGGAATTCAGGAAYTCGATTGCCCAGCGAGCTGAAGAGATCGTATTCTGCGCGTTTCCCGAGAAGGTGAGTGCACTGATTGTAAGTAATGGATGCCCAACCATCATCACGAAATCTAGATACTGTGAGCAAATAATTCTTCTAACTCTTTACCCAGACGCTCATATACGCCATCTATAGGGAGCTCACAGAGCTGATCGAAACGACCGATAGCCCAGAGTCACCATTCCACGCTTCCAATGTTGYCCATACCACAGACACTACTGTGTACCCACCGCCTTCCATCTCACCTACTGTGGGTGATCCACAGATCAGGAAGCGAAAGCTGGATAACAGGGAGGGTAGCATCGAAGGTACTCCGATGCACGATGCTCGACCTGCTTATTTACCCAACCGTGTGCTGACCAACAAACACATTGCGGAGAAGGTCCAYCAGACCATTAAGAAGGAAGCTGAGGAGCTCGCCRTSTTAACTGTACGYTGGCCTGTCTGTATCCGATGCATTCAAACCGCTCAAGTCAGCTCTCAAATGCCTAGAATCAAGTCAAACTATGGGTGACACTCACAATGCCCAAGTAGAACCCTTCTAACTTCTGTTTCACACCGTCATTAACACCCTTCCCAGGATCGAGGAGTACGGTTTTTTGTTGGCATTGTCCGAATTTTGCTGACTGCTGCGTCTCTTTCCAGCGGCGATAACTTCGGTGAGATCACTTACGCATTCTCGGCAGCCTCCCCTTTTGTTGATTATCATTTCAGGTGTTCAAATTCAAGAAGGTACGTTTGTTGATGTCGTGAGTGGCACCAAAYGTCAAAACGTCGCGTCGACCAGAGGTTCTCCATGAACTTCAACGTGCACAGGATAGCGGGCACGAACTTTGTGATATAGGACGACGAGCCTCCATTGCGAGAGCACAACTTTGCTCAAAACTCGTCAAATATCCCAATGTCGAAGATTTCAAGGTCGGCACAAGTTTTTTTTAGTAGGCGCTTGACTTAACCTATTATTATCTTTTTCCAGTTAGCGATTCAGGAGCATGATGAAAGACAGCTGTATTTGGGTCGCCAAAACTTGCAAGAACTTTGCAATATCTATGCCGGGATAACCGATCTCATTCATAAGAACATATCCAAGGTAGGCGCCCCGTCGATAAATCTATAGTGGAAACGATTTAAGCCCACACCACTTCAGATACGCGCACCAAAAGCCAACAATAGTGTCACCTTATACTAGTTTCTGACCCCAATCTACACAGAGATCGTTTTAAATATATTAAAACTGTCTGATGCTGTGCTGATGACGGTCCCCGGCATTTGAGGATGCCAATGGATCTCCTTGATGTCTTTTTGACCCTGGTGCACGAAGAGAAGCTGAGGGGGCACCTCCTTCTCTCCCTCGGGTGTCTCATCCATGCCCGCCTCCTCGGCATCCTGCTCCACTGCTAAATCCCAAAGTGTCACCTGGTCGTCGGCCCCTGATGCAGCAAGAATAGAATCCTCGGTTGGGTGCCACTCAAGCGAGGTTATGGGAGCATTATGCCACGTGAAGTGAGCCACTGGGGTTGAATCTGGTTCACTGGAAGCGGGTATAGGCGTCAGACCACAACTATGGACAGAGAATGTCCATCCATCTCTCACCCTTTCTTCTTGATGCTTCTCAGATCCCAAGTCTTGATTCCTCCCTCGTCACCGCCACTGACAAGAAGATAACTTGTCATTCGATTCCAGCTAATGACATTTACGTCGCTCTCATGAGCCATAGCAACCCCCGCCACACTCTGGCGTCCTTTAGATCGCACATCCCAGATCTGGATGCTTTGATCTGCAGAACAAGAAGCAAAGACTGTAGGCTCAGATGGGCTCCACTGGATGTCCTCGACACTTGAAGTATGGGAAACAAACGGCTGAGGGAGCGCCTTAAAGCCAGAGGGCGAGCAAGTAGTCAGATAAATCTTTGACTGAATATCACCAGTCAATAGACGTAGAGAAGATGATCCCGATGCCGCCCAATCCATAGCAAAGCCTTCTGCACGACCATGTGAGTCGACGGTAAAGACTGGTGCATGGACTTTTTGCCTGTTATATGTATAACCTGGCACATCTAAAGCTTCTATGAGAGGTCGGATGTCCCAGATGTGCACCTTGCCCGTCTCTGCCCAGGTGGCGACGTGRTACGGTTGGGARACAGGAGGTAGTGGGTTGCCCACAGGTATCGGCTGAGCTCGYGTCCGGTTGACACCRCCGAAATGAGGTACTTTTTTGTGTTCAAGAACGGCATCTTCGTCTAGTGCATCATCGTCATCATCGTCATCATCATCTTCCGATTCATCTATGAATATGATCAGCTGGYGGGGCCGTGCATTAAGGCATCATGAACGTACTGCCGTCCTTCTGYGTTTTGTGTAAGGAGCTCATTTTGTAGACGATGAGCTCGTTGTTTTTAGCGCTATCAGCTTGAGTACCACCAACGAGGTAAGCCGTTGCTGGATATCGTTGGCGTTCGTCGCCGAGGTTATCCCGCAGAACATCGAACGACAAGCACGGCCAATTCACAGCCATTGCATGTCGCATGATATAAACCGAGTCATCTGGTTCCAGAATTTCGTCCTTCTCTAGAACATGATGACCAGGAATAAAGACACGGGGCGCGGGGACTGGCTCCTCGGACTCTTCAATCGCAGGTAGCACTCTATCTACCTCCATCCCTACAAGAACACATCAGCACTTGTGGTCCAATTGAGCCTCCCCGAGCGCACCATCCTCCCCTAGAGCTTCGGCATCTACCACCTCCTCATCACTCTCAATCTCATCCTCCCAAGCGTCCTCAAATTCGCCCATTTCGTCGGCAGTGACATTTTCTCTTCTTTGTCCACTACCCGAAGCTTTTAGGAAGGGCTCTCCTGGGCTTATGGGTGTTTCAATCTCCGTCGCAGTGCGCTTTGACATGGATCACAAATATTAGTTGGGAGAGGCCAAAGATGAGATKTGTTGGAAAAAATGATCAATCACACGTGATGGTGAATTGAATTTATTGCCTGAAAAGGAAACCGCAGGCACGATCGACCACAAACCATGCTTGGGAATGTTCAGGACATGGGTATATAAGGCCTGCCAGYTTTTGATTTCCCCACCTCCAACACAATGTCGTTGACTGTCCAAATTCCCCAAGAGTAAGCTGGCCATCCCGCCTYTATGCCCGTCCCAAGTAACCCCGTACGGGCTGTAGATTCCGTTATGTCGGGGTAGCCATTATGTCCACCGTTTTGGTCCTGGTGGGCCAGGGATTCACGGTCGGTAGATATCGGAAGCGCGCTGGAGTGAAGTATCCCCAGAGTATGTTCTGACTTTGACTCGTGGMAATTTGTGAATAACAGGACAACCAGTGTACGCCGAGAAGGCCGAGGCTGAAAGCTCAAGGGAGAAACTCCTTTTCAACTGTGCTCAACGTACGTTTCTAATTTTGTCAGTCGAGTAATCCCCCTCAAGGGATTCATCATCAGGTGTTCATCAAAATACACTCGAGAATATACCTGCCGTCTGGGCAAGGTAACGATTTAACTTCGTCTATGATTAATGTCGCAGACCAAAAAAATCCCCTAGCACTATTGTCGTTGGGCTTAAGGCACCTATCATTGCAGCCTCGATCTGTGGGCTGTGGTCTCTTTCTCGCATCTCCTATAGTCTCGGTTATCTCAGCGGGGATCCTCAAAAGGTTAGCACTTCACTCACAACCGGTCTTGGCTTCTGCTGACTGGACTTCTGTAGCGAATGACCCCACTCTATGGAGCYGGAACTCTGGGTGCCCTCTGTCTGTAAACCCCGTATTACCGTGAAARYAATCACTAATAGAACCCCCAGGTCTGACGTTGACCGCTTCGGGTCGGGCTGCTTATTGGCTTTGGGAAGGAATTTCCGCCAGCATTAACAAGTAACATACCTCAAGTGAATGGACTGTATAAAGCGATGTTTAGAGCGTGGACCGAGCCACCTTTCTCGGTTGYGTTCAGTGTCAAACAGATATATTTTGCCAACGAAAACTATTAAGTGCCCTATAACAATTGGGCCAAATGAAAMACACCCAACGTCATGGTTTCGGTCCGTAGACCGCGCCCCCGTCCCCTCCGATYCTCCACTAGGTCAAAAAGCTGTCTTTCTCACCGACCGCGTTCTTGCTGCGTTTCACTTGATGCTACGGAGTTGGGCATGCGGTTTGGGTAGTACGCCCACTGCGCATCGTGACMAATTTACTGGCAATGAACTCCTGGGCCGATGGGTTATAACACTCACCGCAGCTTTCGCAGTTGACRTTGACCTTGGTAACTTTAAGCCGCGACCGCGCAGGCGGATTACAAAGGCGCYAAGGCTATTTTTAGGATGGCATAAATATACAGATGGGTCAAGGAGAAACGATCRACTAACCGACAAAACATTCTCCTCCAGCCAAACCCTTCGCGATGTCTTCTACAATCACGGTTCCTTCTGAGTACCTYTCCTTTATTGATATTAACTCAACACAGTCACCCACGCTTCTYTCTAGTTACAAATATGTCGTCGCTAGCCTGCTCCCCAACGCTTGGCTTCTGCTGGGTCAGAACGTAATGGTCGGGAGATTCAGGAGGAAGGCCGGGATTCCCTATCCTCAAAGTACGCTAGGCRTTATAGCCTGAGGTTGGAACCCGTRGCTGATCACTTCAACGGCACTGCAGTGTATGCCGACAAAGCCGAAGTCCAAGCATCTCGAGATGCMCACCTCTTCAACTGTGCCCAACGTGTGTATCTGCTATAGTAAAGTTGTTCCGTGGAATCTGACTTTGTATAGGCGCCCATCAAAATACTCTCGAAACGATGCCAGTTGTCTTGATCATGCAAGTACAAGCCCAGTTTCATTGTGCAGCTTTTCTCTGATTTGTGACTTGKTGCGAMCAGCATCCTGGTCTCTGGTCTCAATTTCCCAAGGTCAGCCGCTTCGYTGTCCATGATCTGGGTCGCTTCCAGGATTGCATACACRCGCGGGTATGTTACCGGCGACCCCGGTAAGGTACAGGCCTAGATTTTATTGAGAGTTTCTACAGGCGATACTGACACGTGTTTAATTCACGCAGAGAAGTGGGATTTTGTACCATATCACAACTCTCGGGATGATGGGTACGCTAGCGCTAACGTTTGAACTCTAACCGTCTTTCTAACGGGGTATAGGGATGCTTTTGGCTAGTAGTTACCTCGCTATTACTCGTTGGGTTTTGGCTTGAACTTTCGAGCATCAGGTCCGCCACCTGCCATCTTGTTCAGCAGAGCATTCTTATTGCCGAAATGAAATATTTGTTCAGAATGCRTTTACGCTCATAAATGTGCGGTATGACTCGGTGACTGTCTTTACGRGACTGAGACTGCGACGATCACTCATGATCCCTGCTTCTGCTCTACTTGATTGCGGTATCCAGCCTACTCGGCGTTTAAGGCGAATGTTATGGATGGCCAAAGCACCAGAGCCCCTCCTACTTACGCTGACATTTGAAGACAAAAATATAAATTCAGATTTTCGGACGGCGGCTGAGTCACAGGACCGATCGATAGGGGCGGTTTGTCAATAAACGGAGATGAAGGTACAGAGACCACGGGTTGCGGCGGTTGGGTTCACGGCAAACCAAGATGATTGCAATCTACTCTGGGCCTTTGGCCCATCAGACCGGCTCGCATTGCCAAGGAGCTGTAGTCAGCAAAATCACCTACCGGCATTTAATGAGACTAGATTCTGACATAGCCTAGAGCCACCACGGGAGATGCCAATGATACGAGTCTTGCCGCTGGTTGCGCGGTGTGTTCGGCTTGAATTGACATATCGTTGTTTGTAGGGGCCACATTGCCGCATTGCCAGCTCATTTAGCCGCTTGATCATCGGCGCCCTCCGCCGGACGACTGACGCGTCGCAGGCTGCAGTTGCCTCCGTCGCGAACACTATCGTGATATATTTAAGGCGGTAGAAATGTACAGAGATGTAGAAATCGACAGCTTCATACCTCTAAGCATATCTCTCAAACGTTTACACACCCGGGTCGAATTACCCTGACCGACAAGATGACTTCTAGTATTGCAATTCCCAGGGAGTGAGATCAAAGATTTTGGCATCTTGTTCTCCCACTCACGACACTCACGGATGGACTGTTGGCAGATACGCCTATGTCGYTGGTTCCGTGATATCCACCGTCTGGTTACTTCTCTATCAGGGGCTTTTGGTCGCCAGGTATAGGAAACGTGCAGGAATCAAATACCCGCAGAGTAAGACGCCGTATTTCGGGCTTGGCAGGGAGCATTTCTCACAGAGTAACACAGTGTATGCAGAGCAGAAGGAGGCAGAGTCCTCGAAGGATGCCCACCTCTTCAATTGTGCACAACGTGAGCATCTTGTAGGCTTCGATCGACTCCTGTTGACATCGATGGATTAGGCGCTCACCAGAATACCCTCGAGTGGATTCCTGTTGTCTGGGGGACGTAAGTCGCCAGTCGAGAGCTTTGGCTTTTCCGGCCGGTTGACAGTGTTCGTAGAGCTTTAGTCTCTGGGATCAATCACCCAAKCTTGGCAGGTTTGAATCTATTCTTGTGGACCATTTCCCGTATCCAGTACACGCATGGGTATGTTACCGGAGACCCAGATAAGGTATGTCGACCGAGTCCCACATGTCGGGATGATAATAATTAGAGGTAGCGGGCGAACCCCCTTTACTTTGTGACTGTTTTTGGAAACCTGGGTAGGTGCATTTGGTGTGGCACTGATGCAAGGCACTTGAAACCCTGACCCTGTTTTGTAGGGCTGCTTGTATCAAGTACATGGTGTTTCGGGGACTGGGTCTGGARGGGAATTGTCGGAGCCTGATGGACTTCTTGTRCAGTAGTTTTTATAGAAGARTGCAAGGATAATTGAGATCGAGCGTGTGAAAGTGAGATGAGGTTCTCTGTGGACAAGGGGCGGGTGGCGAGAGTGTGGTCGAACGAGCCTTCCTGGATTCATGCYATCTTTCTTTCTTTTCCTCTACCACACTCTACCATGCCAAAAGCCTCGTCTCGTCCGTCCCTCCCCACATCTTCCTCTGATTTCGCTCTTCCTGCATCCTCATCGTCCAGCCCCCTCGCCTCATCCTCATCCTTGACCCTCGACGATCCCTCCTTCCTCTTCTCCAGGTTTCGTCGCCCTAGTCTCCTCTCCCAGAAGAGTGCGCTGTTCGGTGAGGGCCGCCTCCACAGCCCGCTCACTACCTCCTTCACTACCCCTTACACGCACTCCAGACGACGCAGTCGGAATGCGTCCTTTTCCGTCACGGAGGAATACGAGAGCGACAGGGAGCGCATGGTCACAGACTCTCCAACATCGGGGACAAATACTCCACCTCTCAAAGCACCTGATAGTAGCGAAGAGGACCTCAATGCAAAGCCTGGGCCCTCTATCGCAAGGGCACCTCTTACTCCACCCAGACGCAAGTCCTCCACTAGTATGGATGGACAAGAGAACTACGGTCTAGTTACCAGCTCGGGGAAACGTATTACTGTCCCTGTACGTTCGCTTGATCTGCGGGACCTTATTATCGGAAGGAAGCTTAGACTCAGTCTGCAGCTCAAGCCTCCACGCCTGCTTAATTTACTAACAGAGTCACGTCCGGARGAAGCTGAAGTCAAATCTGAGGCCGCCTTCCAGCGCCTTGTTACGTCCTGCTCAGAACTACCTCTCCAGCCTCGAACCCCACGGACTGCGACTGACCGTGGCCGGTACCCCGAGGAAGCAGTCCAYGAGGAAACTCAAAGGGAAGAGACTCCGAGCGATGATGATGAGGCGGAGGCGGAGGAGCCTTTTGCATTTTCTGCCTCTGGTGGAAGTGAACCAATCAATATTCAGAAACCTCTGACCCCTGCAGGGAGTATCAATGGCGATGGAATGGGTTTAAGCATCTCCGAAACCTCGTCCGATTCAAACGCAATGGAGATTGATATGGTGAGCGCCATCCCTGCTTTACATGATTGGGGGCTGAATGTCCCTGGATAGCCTTTTGGGTCGCCTTCGATGTCCTCTATGTTGTCAACGCCCATAAACCAATGGCGGTATACACCTCCCCCCACATCCACGAGCGCGATGCGGTCCAATAAGCGAAAATGTAGGTCGGCAACACCCGTGTTTCTGAACCAAACCTAATGAGTTAGTTTCAGTCGATGATCGATTCGACCCATATCCGACGAGCACCAAGCGTAGGGCTGTATCTCCTTCACTGGCTGCCCTTGGGGAAAGCCAAAGAACGGCAATAGGTCGAGGCAACAATTCTCGATTGCCTATTGCCATGCCCATCAGCATCCCTGGCTCACAAGTGAACTCTGCGGCTTCCTCACCGACTATTTCCGGTAGTTACCCACGACTCTCAACTTCTGTGGGTGCGATGTCATCTAGTCCGACGATGCGTTCCACCATGGGACTTGCTAGCCCCATTTTAAGGCCTATCATACGAAGAAGAGGGGATGGAGAAGAGAAGGAGGTTGAAGGTGCCGGGGAGGCTGTGAATGGACTGACATTGGGTCGGTAATCGCAGCTTGGAGTGGTTAGATCCCTATTCTAGATTGTTTTTGGGTTTTGAGCCTTAGCGGTTTCCCCTCTGCAACACTGTACAATTTCAACGCAAGTACATTGTTTCCCTCATTCCCTACTCTGTCGCTGACACCTAGTCTTTAGATTTTTGGGCTGGAAGGCTATGTAGCATGTGTGTAGGATAGTACTTAGTTATGATGGAAGCTTAATGTTCACGGAGATTCGGCGTCACGTGCCTATAAATTTCCGCCGCCATCCCGATCGAAAACCAAAGCTATTGATCTCATCGCCCTGCAGCCTCGCCTGAGCCACACCGTTTGCACCACCCAGTCAATATCACTCAATTCAAATCCACGCACCGCAGGCTCCATTCCGACCCCTTCCATCACCCTATTCACACAGCCCCATCCACGTTGCCTACRTTGGAAGTCACGTCCCAGAGCCGCAAGGAGACAAACCATTGCTTGCTATCTAGGACACCCAGCCCCAAAGGACGGATAACACACGGCAGTTTCACGCCCTGCTGTGAAGAGAATTTCGAAGAGCTATACTCGTAGTATATATATACATATATACATCCAGCATGCCTGGAACGACAGCCGTTGCGACCACAGCTCTTGCCCCTTCTCCTGCTGTACACGCAATTACAACTTCCACTCCCGCCACTAACCAAAAATTGACCAAGAAGCAGAAAAAGGCACTCGCTTTCCGTGACAAGTTTACCAAACTCAAGTCCAAAACCAAGACGAAGCAGACTGAGGATGAGCTCACTGAAATGGCGTATCCTGGGGGCCCTCTCATGGAAAAGTCGGATCGCGCTCACTATCAGAGCGATCAAATGGAAATGGGAGGACTGGCGAGGGAAGACGCAAAGGGCKCCAAGAGAGGAGGCCAGGAGGCAAATCAAGGCCAGGAGGGCGCTCGCGCTGTCCGGGTGGGGGCACAGGAAAGGGAACGGCGTAAAGGGGAGAAACGCAAGCGAGGGCAGTTGGATGATGGGTTGGATGAATCCGGGAAGAGGGTCGCAGAGAAGAACAAAAAGCGCAAAAGAGAGAAAGATGAGTCTGGAGTGGGTAAAGGCGAGAAAGGTGAAAGGGAAGAAGAAGGAAAAGCCGAGGAAGAAATGAGTGAGGGGGAGGGGAAGGGGAAGAAGGAGAAGGAGAAGGAGAAGGAGAAGGAGAAGGAGAAGGAGAAGGATAAGCAAAGGCTTATCTTGTTTCTTGGTAAGTTATGTGGTTATCTCGTTTCGTTCACGAATTAAGACCTGCTTCAGGGAACCTGAGATATACAACATCTGTAGACACCATCAAAGCACATTTCTCTACTTGTGGTAAATTAAATTGGCGTTTCTCATACTCTCTTCACACTAATGAGTCTACCTGCTCAGACCCACTACCCGATATCCGCCTCCTGACACCAAAACCATCTTCAACAGGCAAAGTTACAACCAGATCCAAGGGCTGCGCTTTCCTTGAGTTCACAAATCGTTCTGCGCTCCAACAAGCACTCAAATTACATCATTCAATGCTCGACGGTCGGATGATCAATGTCGAATTGACTGCGGGTGGGGGTGGGAAGGGGGAGAAGAGGATGGAGAAGCTCAAGGAGAGGAATAAGTCGCTCCTTGGACAGCGAGTAAGTCTTGTAATTTTATTTTGTCATTGTCAAGGCTAGAACTTGATTGTGCTGATACACTGGATTTGTTTCGTAGAAGAAGAGAGCAGAGAAAACSGAGTCAAACGACGATTCGTTGACCTCAAGACTTGATAAAGCACAGCGGTATTCGGCGACATCGGGTATTGAACAGTCTCCTTTGAAGAAGCGGACGTGGTCGGTTGGAAATGTTGCAGAAGATGAGGTTCACCGAGGRGGGAAGAAGCACAGAACGACTTCGAGGTCTCGGGGTCCTCGAAAGACGAGGGACTGGGGGACAGGGGTCAACGCTATCCCGGTCGGTTGAGACGCAACCTGTTCATTTTCTTAGTTTTACCGTACACTTTGTTGTTTGGGCTACTGGTTCGGCGTCCTTGCCYRTGATCAGGTATTCAGCAGTCAATGCTCACGTGTATTATGGTCCATATCGATAATAAAAAGGTGTAAAAGAACAAAATCCTCCGATAATAATAAAAATGCGGGTAAGTAGAATAGGTGTGGGTCATGAAACCAAGATGAAGACAAGGAACTTTAAGACACTGCGTTAGCATTCAATAAAAAAATTAGAGAGGTTTAAACGCACGAAAACAATGAGCACCCCGAACATCTTCAGCATCAACCACCGATTACTCATCATGCTCGCCAAGTATTTTGATAGTTCTCCATGGGCGGCATTGATATTACTTTCAACGTCCAAGACATTATCGTCAATGCGCTGCACCGTTTCTCGTTGCTCCGCGACCATATTAGCTAGTTGTGTGAAAATCTGACCGAGTTCTGCAATGGTTGTTTCGATAGACTCGATAGCGCTGGAGCGTTGTTGGATATACGAATCCTATAGCGGCAGCATTAGCAAAGAGGGGGCAAAGCTGGGAGAGGGGATGAGACGGACCTGCTGTTCAACCATTTGCATTTGCATAAAGGCACCGCCTGCGTTGCCGTTCGCATTGTCGCCTTCTTCTGCTGATGCTAGGTCGAGGGTAAGGACGTCTCCATCTCCTTTGGGCATCGCTCGCCCCTTTCCTTTGAAATCCAACCGATTGAGAGTACCGTCACCCATTGGGTCATTTCTACCGGAATTATAGAGTACTGAATCTAAGGAGTCGTGAGTATTTTTGTAGACCTAGGGCATAGCAGTCTTACTTGGAGGTGCCTGTCCTGCAGCTGACGCGGTAGTGTACATAAATTGCTCCGTCCGCGTTTTCGATTCTTTCATGTTCTGTGTCCAATGCTTGTGAGAGACAGGGTAAAAACGATACTGGGACTGGACTTGCCTGTGTCCGGACCTCCAGCACATCCTTAAATGCTACGCTGGTATTGGCGAGCTTGCTCTGTAATAGCATAACTACGTTGCTTGTGTGTTCTTCTAGTTGTTTGCCCTCCACCAACGATGACGAACTGCCCGCATTCCGCTGYTTGACATATGTCTGGAGGGCAGCAATTTGCTTGTTTATGTGTGCAATATCTTGCTTGATGATATATGTCAGTTCCTGTCGGTTCAGTGTCAACACCAGCGGTCATCTTTGGTACATAGCAACGCTTAGCGCACGCTGATTTCCACAGGCCGGTCATCGAACAAAGTCTTCCGTTTTGCGACTGCGGGTAGACGATTAGCCCCTGTCGGTTTTGGATCGCTGTAAAAAAAAGTATGGAGCATACGCTGGGCAAGCTTGTTGAGTTTGAGGGTGGTATTGCTGATGTCCTTGCCGATAGTAGACGCCATGCGCGAGAACTCGCTCTTGTTGTTGGATCTGTCTTTCTGGAGGAGTCTTTGCTTGGATTCTGCACCACGTATTGCAGAGCGGCTGTGGATGGAGTCGACGCATGCTCTGAACTCGTTTGTGCGGTCCTGGACGGGCATTATGGCCAGTGTTCAGATGGAGGAATAAGAGATGGAGGGGTGGGGTTTGGCACCGAGGCACAGGACAGGAACAGCAGCTAACGTGGCGCACGTGACTTGACGCGCCTTTGGGCTGCCGGGGTACTGGCCCGACCCCGAAGGAGGAGGAGTCGTGTTAGTTTATGCACAATCGCCTGTCCCTGCTGCACGCCTGCGCCTCGAGACCTTGTCGGCCCCTGCCTTTTATACCTCGCATCGCACATCGTCCCYCTYCCCTCTTTTCAACACGCTCTCTCGCCATGTACCGTGCAAAACCCCAGCCCGCAGGTCCTTCCAAGGTCCTTATTTTCGGTGCTGGGAACTTCGGCTCCTGTCTCGCTTCTCATCTCGGAGACTCTCAGCATGATGTCTATATGTGGGCCCGAGAAGAGTCTATCGTTACCCATTTCAACAAATACCATCGCAATCCCTCATATCTCAAGGATCATGCCTTTCCTCAGAATATCACCGCCGTTGGCCCTGCCCCGCCTTCGGAAGACTTTATGGCTGAAATGGACGTCCTTCTTTTTGCCATTCCGACTCAGTTCTTGAGGTGTGTATCTGACTTGCTTGAGAACCATCCCACCCTAACGGATCATCAGAGAAAACCTGCGCACGCTGTGCCCAAAGCTCAATGCTCAGAACATGCCTCTTATGGTTTTTGTCAACAAGGGTATAGAAATTGGTTCCCATTCCCTCACGCTCGAGATTATCGCAGATACCTGTGGGCCGGAGATTGCAAAGACCGCTACCTTTATTGTACGTTTCCATGTCTGTTGTCCACGTGCCCCTAAAACTGTCATCTATAGTCCGGTCCCTCCTTTGCCAAAGAAAGTGAGCCGGCATCATCCTCGTGACGCCCTTATTTTTTGATCCTCTATTAGTTGTCGACAGGCAGCCTACGTCCGTCTCGGTGGCTTCGTTCACCGAGGCCGAGGCAGATAAAACCGCAGCTCTCTTCCATCAGCCACACTTTAGATGGTAGGTAACTTATTTATTTATACGCTCGCCTTGGACTGATCGTTGCATTTAGTTATACTAACGGAGACCCTATTGGTATCG
Organism: Lepiota subincarnata; assembly: GCA_023014305.1. Lineage (NCBI taxonomy): Eukaryota > Fungi > Basidiomycota > Agaricomycetes > Agaricales > Agaricaceae > Lepiota > Lepiota subincarnata. Next base: position 592,454 of record JAECYV010000001.1, on the reverse strand, counting down.
AACTGGCCGGCGCCCTGAAGAACGTGTACGCGATTGCCGCCGGGATGTCGGACGGACTAGGCTTCCAGAACAACACTCGAGCTAGTTCGTGCCACTTTTTTTTTTTTGGGGGGGGGGGGGGGCCCTGCGCACAGCGCTGATTGTGCCACGCATGCAGTGATCATCACTAGGGGCCTTGCCGAGCTGACTTGTATCGGGACGGCATACGGCGCGTCACCACTAACTTTCCTGGGCCTGGCCGGTGTCGGAGATCTCTTCCTCACGTGCAGCTCATCCAATAGCCGTAACTACACCGTAGGTTACCGACTAGGGAAAGGGGAATCGCTAGAAGAGATTATGAGGACGCTAGGCAGTGTGGCCGAGGGTGTATCAACCGCGAAAGGAGCAAGGACGATTATCGACAGCCTGGGTGTCCGTGCGCCAATTGCCAGCTCGGTAGGTTATGAAGGACTATCTCGCCTGAAGGCCTGAGCGTTGATTTAATGATTCGGCGAAACAGGTCTATGACGTGTTATATAACGGCAAGTGTGCTGAGTAGATGGAGCACGAGGACACTGATTAATCAGGCAATAACGGACACAGGCAAGGATACTCGCTTGGCAGTCCGTGAGCTCATGGAACTACCTCCTTCCAAAGAACTCGAGCTTCCACCGACCGCGGGCAAGCCCGCACGTCAGCTCATGCGAAAACTGGGTCTGCAAATCGGCGACTCGCCGGTGCCAACGGTGCGTTCTGATGGCTGGGAATGATATACTGAGCTGACCTTTGCAGCAGGGGACCCAACTGAACCTTTACGGGAATGCTACATAGACCATAATTTGTACCATACGCTACAATGTGTGCGGCCGGAGAACGGCCGGAGAATGTGTGACATAATACAGCTGACTGAGAGATCGATCTGGAAAAACGCCCACGGTCACTTTTTCCCTTTTTTTTTTTTGCTCGACTTTTCCGAAGGCTCCGGTTTCAACAAATCTCGTCGCTGGTTTCCTCCCTCCCTCGCTTCTTTCCACCTCGTCCCCTACCCCCTTCTTCCACGCATCCACCATCCATTATGGCCTCTGCCCTGCTCAAGGCATGCTCTGAGGGTAACCTCGAGACTGTCCAGAGTTTGTTGAAGGACGTAAACCCCCTCGATATCGAGGCCAAAGGTCCGTTCATCCTCCCGCCATCCATCCCACACCTGCATCCACTCCACCACTTTTTCTCACCCTCTCTCGTCTCTTTTGCAGATGAGTCTGGTACCACGCCTCTCATCGAGGCCGTGAAAAATGGTCACGCCAACGTCGTTCGCGTCCTACTTGACAAAGGTCTGTCATCCCCCTTTCCCAGCACCCGATGTCCACTGATTAGCTAGCAACCTCAGGCGCCGACCCTTTCAACGTCGCTCCTGACGGTCTACCAGAGCGTTACACCACGGACCCAGTCATTCTGGATCTACTGACTCAAGCGAAAAATAGGTTTCAGCCTAATGCCATCCCATCTGCCGAGCCTACCTACGCACATGACGGCAGCGACGAGCCCCCCAAATCCTACTACCCCCCACCCCCGCCGGACGCTTACCCTTATTATCCATCTATCAATCCTTCGCTCTCTACTGTCTCAGATGGGTCTGTCTATTACCCTCCACCGCCACCACCACCACCACCGCAGGGCATGGGTGGCGAAGGCCACTCGCCCGGAGGCCTAAATAATCTTCCTCCTCCGGATATAGCTCGGATGATTCCTTGCAGGTATTTCCCTGCCTGCCGTTATGGTCCATCATGCATTTTCGCCCACCCACCTCAGGGTTATTACCCGAGTGGAGGTCCTCCTCCCACTCAGTACCCGCCTTACGACCCCATGGCGCCCCACCCCTACCCAGCCAACTACTATCCACCCCCTGCTTTCCAACAGCCCAATAGCCCCCATCCGATGGCACCGCTTTCGCCGCCGCCAGGTCCTCATATGATTCATGGCAGATCCCCCTCAGAAGTCGTGTCACCTACCCAGGGACCTTTCAGTCCTGGTGGGATGCCTCCACCATTGCCGTACGGACCTATGTCCCCTTCAGCATATCCTCATCCACAGATGCCTCTTCCTCTTTCCATGCCTCCTCCCCCTCCACACCTGCATCCTCAACCTCCACTTTCCCTCCCTGGTCCGCAGTCTCCCACTAATTATACGAATCCATCTGCACCTCCTTTCAATGTCCAGCAAGATCCTTCTTCAGTTTATCCTTCTCAGCAGCCACCTTTGCCGAATGGAAACTTAAACTACCATCCTGAAGTTGACGCCGCACCCAAGCCTTCTCAGGCGCCGCCAGGTGAAGGTTTCAACAACGGAGTCCCACCTATTCACCGTGATGGATCTCTCCATGGTCGTCGTGGTGGCCGACGCAGTTCGTTCAACGGTCGTAGCAAACCACCTTGCCTCTTCTTCCCTGCCGGGCGATGCAAAAATGGGTATGTGATCCCCCGATATAGACATCCTTTCACTTTCGCTTAAGTGATTGGGACTTCATTTACTGATCTCGCAATTCTGATTCTAGCGACGATTGTCGATTCCCCCACGTGATGCCTGACGGAACCAGTGCTCCCAATCCTCATCATGTGCCTTACTTTGGTGGAAGGGGTGGTGGCCCAAGGCAGCCACGCGGCCACATGAACGGTAACGGTCATGGTCTAGAAGAAAAGTTCAACAACCTGAACATTCGAGATGTGAGGGAACAGCCTTAGGCGCTCTTTCCTTCCCTTAGTAGTCCATGTATTGATTATATGGTTTGTATACAGGAAACTTCTGGTCAGCAGCCGCCAGCTGCACAGACACACCATAGTGGTCAAAATGGTCCCGAGGCACCAAAATCTATGGGTGCTAATGATAACGGACACACCAATGGCAATGGCTTCAACTTTGGCAATAACAATCGTTCACGGTTCTCTCAGGGTGGCAAGCACCACAACCACTACCCGCACCAAGGTTATAACCAATATAATGGGAAGCACCAAAAACCTTCGGCASAGGTGCCCGTGAAGCAACGTGTACCCAATGCCGACGAGTTCCCCGTGTTGGCGGGGGCCGTTACACCCCCCTCGCGGAGCCCCCTGAATGGCCATGGACCAACGGCTGCTCAGGTACTGCAGGCCCCTCCTCCCAAGAGAGAAACTGCTCCCATCAACGGCATAAGCAAGTCGTCAAGCAGCAGCGGCGGACCTACCCCTGACCGTTCAAGGTCTCCCGCAACAGGAAAGGTATGCCCACGGCGTTCATTTACTTTACATTATCCTCATGGCGGAACTTAGGATCCATCAAAAATTGAAGTAAATGGAATTGCTGATAATAGTGCGCATTCCGAGCCACCTGTGAACAAGGTTTCGACCTCATTTGCAGCTGTAGCCACCGCAGCAGCAGCTCCTGACATTGCAAAGGAGGTATCTGTTTCTGCTTAGATTTCTGAATTCAGACTTTTGCAGGACCTTCTATGCAGTTGCTATCGATGCTTTTACTCCTCCGCTTCACCCTATTTATCGACGCTTGCTTCATCTGCATGGCTACGCATCACCTTCCGCTATCTGATGACGACACCTACTCTATCTTGCTCATAAAAAGGACTCATTCATCGCTTCGTTTTGATATGGACTGAACCCAGTGATTTCCGTCACCGTCCCCAGTTTTTGTTGAACTGGCTTTGACGGTATATGATGTCAATGGCGAGATTGTTGCTGCCTCTACCTACTTTACTTTATTCCTCTTCTCATCTGCTCACGCACGCGCATATTCTCACATCCTCACACTTATATACATACACATACTTTTCACCCACTCTATCCCCTATCACTCTCCCAACATTTCTCGACTTGTGGCTTTTGGGTTGTAGCTCCTGTGTTCAACGGGCCTTTTGGCACTCGGTCTATCTATACAGCTATATTTTTTTTTTCCTTTTCACCTCCTGTTTTATTGCTTTTTTTGCTCCTATGATGATCGCCATTTCTCTCTTTGTCTGAGTATTACTATATACCATTACATGCAATTATGCTGCTACCACTATACACCCCGCTCCGCACTTTTCGTATCGATTCACTCTAGTTACAGATTTTTGAGATTGAATTCATGACTTTTACGCCTTGTTTATACGACTTTTTCCTACGTGTGTACGTAGTTATCTTCCTCATGTTCATATTGATGTTCTTGCTCTCATTCTCTGGTAGCATCGTTTCTTGTTAGCACCTGTTTTCTTCCTATAATTTTGTTTTGCGCAACGCATACATAACTTTTGGTCGGTTTTCAATGTGGTTTTGTTCCACGAGGGGGCTCGATGCTCAATCGTATCATTCTCGTTCAGACACGTAAGGACCATGTATTAGCCAATCGCAAAAAGGGTACAATAAGTCATAGAATATCATGAGGATCAGGCGTTGGCACTCGTGATTCCCTGCCAAACCAGGTTTCCAAATTTCCAGGTACTCGAAGCAAGCARGCCTAAGCGGAAAAAAATCAGGAGTCAATCGTTGTATACATCCCGCGGCCTCTGGAGCACACATACTCATGAATCCTATACTGGCTGCCAAGGATACGGGGCCCGTACGCTGTGCGACCAGTAATTGTGAGTTTTTTTTTTGTTATAGTTATTGTCGGCGGGGCATTAGACGCACCTTTTTCGGATCTCCGGTGATGTACCCGCGTGTATACAGGATGCGGGCAAAAGTCCACAAGAGCAAGTTTGAAGCAGCCAGGATTGGGTGATAAACACCGGCAATAAGCGTCCTACATTCCAAAGTTGTTTGTTAAAATGAGCATCTCCCTCCGACGGAGATTTTGAAATTTGGAGCAGATAGACTTACGTTCCCCARGCGAGAGGAATCACTTCGAGAGTGTTCTGGTGGGCACCTGCATAGAATGGAAGGGAGCAATAAGTCAATAATGGGGATGTTTTGTTTATTACGGGGAAGCGGTGCCCTCCCCAACTTACGTTGGGCACAATTAAAGAGGTGGGCGTCTTTCGACGCCTCTACTTCTTTCTGCTCCGCGTACACTTTATGCCGTAGTTTATGAGCAAATGGGTTGTTCGCTTCATAGGTAGGTGGAAACCTTTACTCTGGGGGTACTTGATCCCGGCACGTCTTCTGAACCGGCCGACCAATAACGTCTGGCCGACAAGTAGCCAGAGAGTGGGAATCACGGAACCAGCAACATAAGCGTATCTGTGTGGTTTGGATTCCCGTAAGTGAGTGAAAAGAAGGAGGGGGAAGTAAGTCCTTACTCTTTAGGGATGACGATGCCTGAAGCCATTTATGCAGATAAATTTATGCCGGGGGGGGGGGATTTAGAGACGATGGCTGTTTGTGCTGTCAGTTTTATATAGTGGTGCGTATCCGCATCCGTGGCGACTTATCGACGCGTCAACCTAACCCCCCGCAGCCGAATGAATAGGGCTTGGTAAGTGAAACTGTCATATGGCTGCGAGATAGTTCCTGATCGATCGATGATCCGGGGCGACGCGCAAGCTAATATCAGAACAAGGCCGGTGACGTCCCTTGACGTGTGCAACAACAGTCTTGCCACCCTATGTACACAGCTTTGTCAGATTGCCCCCCTCCCCCCCATTCGTTGACTACTCATCGTTCTGGCAGTGGGAAAGGTCAATTTCAAACAAGGGGATATGAACACGTATCAAGGATACAATAAAAGCAAAAAAATATGTTATATATTGCGCATTGAAACTAACTTTGCTCTCAAACAGTCGACCAAGCCCTCAAATTAATCATATCGACCCCAGGCTGAGCCGTGACCTTTCCAATTTCATATACCTGCGCCGGGTGCTCGACCCCATCTCGCTCCAAAATCTCAAGCACCGCCTTCACATCCCCAGGCGAAACAATCAACACCATTCCAATCCCATTATTAAATGTCCGCGCCATCTCCAGAGGGTCCACGACACCCTCCCGCTTGAGCCACCTGAACACGTTAGGGTACGGCCATGCTGTGGCGTCGATGTAGCATCCGAGGTGTTTAGGTAAGACTCGGGGGATGTTTTCGATGAACCCCCCTCCTGTGATGTGTGAGAGGGCTTTGACGAGTCCTCGTTTGGTAGCGGGAAGRACTTGGGAGACATARATCCGCGTGGGYTCGAGGAGCGCTCGGCCTAGGGTTACTTGATAGGGTTTTGTATTTGAGGACAGGGAAGAYGGGGAAGGGGGATCAGCAGAGGAGGCAACGGAGATGTGAGGATCCTCCCAGGGGCAGGGGGAGTTGTATGTATATTGGGAACGCGCGACAATTTTGCGGACCAGGGAGAAGCCGTTAGAGTGYACRCCYGAAGAAGTGAGGCCGAGGAGGATATCGCCCTCTTGRATGTTCTCRGCRGGGAGGAGAAGGTGACGCTCGGCGGCACCGACTGAGAAACCTGCGAGATCGTAGTCACCTGCGCAAAGTGTTAATGGGGGAATGTCAAARATGCAAAGAACGATYCACCTTCTTGATACATTCCTGGCATTTCCGCTGTTTCGCCACCGATAAGGGCACATCCTGCTTGGCGACATCCTTCAGCGATACCTTTGACAACCTCTGTCGCAACCTTGACATTAAGTTTGCTACATCCGTAATAGTCAAGGAAAAAAAGTGGTTCCGCCCCCTGAACGAGCAAATCGTTGACCGGCATTGCAACAAGGTCGATGCCTAGACACGGAGAGGGTTAGAAAAAAAACAATCACGACATGAAAACATTGTGACAACGTACCAACAAGATCATGCACTCCAGCTTCAACAGCCACACGTAACTTGGTCCCGACACCATCCGTTCCGCTTACCAGCACCGGATCACTATATCCAATCGCCTTTAAATCAAAAACGCCACCAAAGCCACCAATCTCAGCGTCTGCACCCGGACGGCGGGTGGCACGGACATAAGGCTTGATAGCCTCCACAAGGGCATTCCCGGCGTCGATAGAGACGCCTGCTTGTGCGTATGTGAGCGCGTGCGTATCTGCAGCAGCGGCTTTAGCTTCGGGTGTGAGTGCGCTTATGTGGGGGGGACGGGTTGTGTTATGTTGTTTCTTGGAAGGGGGTTYCACTGGGGTGCTTACCGGTGTGCAATATCTCGCCTGTAGGTCTTGCCTTCGAATTTGACACTATTGACACCTTGRTAGGCGAATTTCAGAGCTTCCTCGAGAGTCGGTGCGTATGCGGAGACTGCGATGACTCGACCGCCGGTAGTGTAGATCCGATCTTTAACTTCTTTTGTTCCAGCGTGGAAGACTTGGACGGCTGAGAATGGGTACATATGTTATGGTTATTTCGAGATTCTGTCAACGTCAGGAGTCGTACAGTTGGGGATGTGGCCGAAGGTTATTTCCTTGTCTTTGGCATAGTTTCCAGGATAGCCGTGGGATGCTAGAATGACGGAGACGGCGTAGCCGGGTTTGAATCTGATATCGATAGAGTCGAGATGATGCTCGGCACAGGCCTATGACATAAGTGTTTTAAGAACAAATCCACGATTGCAATGGGGAGAGGTGCGACTAACATGGAGGACGGCAGCCAAGTCGGTTTTATCGTCAAGGAGAAGCAACAGGGCCTCAGTCTCGGGATCGCCAAAGCGGACATTGTATTCGAGAACCTTTGGACCAGATCTGGTGAGCATGAGGCCAGTGAATAACATGCCGACAAAAGGGTGGCCTGTCAAAGGTTCAGGATGCTAAACAAGGGATGAGAGGAGGGCTAATAACCTTCGCGACGCATGCCATCGATGGTTGGACGCAAGACTTCCTTCATGATACGGTTTACGACTTCCGGGGTGGCGACTGGAGCTGGGGCGTATGCACCCATTCCGCCTGTATTGAGGCCTGTRTCGCCTTCGCCGATGCGTTTGTGATCTTGTGCAACAGGGAGGGGAACAACGCTATARCCATCGGAGAATGCGAGGATGGAGATYTCTGGRCCTTCAAGGTATTCTTCGATGACAACCTCGTTCCCTGGTGGGAAAATGAGCTCGGTGGAAACAAAACAAGAAAAAGYGGTGCAAGGGCACACGCACCTGCGCTGCCAAAGAYACGATCTACAAGGAYATCGCTCAGCCCGGCGAGGGCTTCTTCTGTGGTTTCTGGGACCAGGACACCTTTTCCAGCGGCCAGGCCACTGGCTTTGATGACGACACGGTGACCGCATGTTTTGATGTACTCGGCGGCGAGGTCGTACTGATTGGAGCCGAAGACACCGAACCTGGCTGTCGGGATGGAGTGGCGGAGCATAAAGTCTTTGGAATAGGCCTTGGAGCCCTCCATCCTGGCTGCGAGAACATTAGGACCGAAAACGGGGATGCCGACTGTGATTCCTGGTGGTTAGGATACGGATAGAGAGCTACATCATAAGCGGCGATACCGTTGCGGAAGTGTGCTTCGATGCCATCGACGAGGGGCTGTTCAGGGCCAGGGACGACGAGGTTGACCTGTTACGCRAATGATGAGGGGAAATTGGATCTGAGGGATGGTCAAAGAGAATACATCGTTCTTGAGCGCGAAAGCGACCAAGTTGGGGAAATCACTTTGAGAGATAACGTCGAGGTTGGAACACTTGTTCTCGTAGGTTGTGCCGCCGTTTCCTGGGCAGACAAAGATGTGCTCGACAAGATCGGACTTTGCAAGCCTCCAAGCGAGGGCGTGTTCCCTGCCCCCGCTCCCCAGCAGCAGGATTCGGAGCGACATGGATCGAGAGACGAAAAAATAAGCCGCATCCAGATCGGGGAATGATGCTATCACGCTTCTTTGTCGGCCCGCCCGTCGCCGTGTCCCCTCCTCTTCACCGTGCTGTGTGCGTTATACCAACGCGCGGGGTGCATATATAATAACCACGGATAGTCGTGGTGAGTCGCGTGTGTAGTAAGCATACGTACACACCCTTTTAGCGTTGGCGGTGCGGCGGTGAGGGCAGGGTTCAGGAACAAAGCTGGATGCGAGAACTTACTTAGTTGGCGAGCAGCACGTGTTGCATGTTTTTGTTTTTCATTTCTCTCCATACAGACACTCGATGGACGCCTCTTCGCTGACCGAGCCCCCCGGCCCCGCTGAGGAGGAGGTAGGTAGCCTGAGAACTCGGTGCTCCAGCCCCAGCGGGCCTCTGACTCCTCCTTTGCAGGCCCACGACGAGATGAGAAAGACGGGGACATCGCTGTGGTTCCGCAGATCACTCCGGCCATCGTCGACCACACCCTCGCCCACAGCACCGCCACCACCGGCAAAAGATCAACCAGTCGACCAGCGTGAGCCCGAGCCCGATGCCAGCGTCTCTCTGACCCGCATGGCCTCTGCACACTCCATCGTCCCAGACGCCGTCGACAACGCCCACGACGTCGCCTGGCCCTCCGTCCCCCTCCCCTCCTTCTCCACCCGCTACCACATCCACAACCCCGTCGGCCCCCGCTACTACAGAAACATCCACCTCATCCCCCCCTCCCACATCCGCCCCGGCGCACGCCCCCCCTCCGTCTTCTCCCCGTCCTTTCCACCCATCAGCACCCATTCCGTCCAGGATCATGTCGATGCCGGCCCCGGCGCAACCTCCTCCCACTCCAACCTCCCCACCCCATCCTCCTCCCAGACCCGTGTGGCGGATGGCACAAAGCCCCGTTCGCGCAAAACCTCCCAAACCACGCCAGATAATGTTGACCTCATGGACGTCACTGACCCCTGGGGCACCAACTGGCACCATACCTCCCCTTATGACATTGGCATCCCCTCATCTTCCGCTGATAACTATGACGTGCGTTTTTATCCTCTTCTTCTCACCTTTGGTTTTTTTTTTTTATATCACTCCTCCAGTCGCCCACCCGGAAGCGACGTGCTAGTATGACAGCGACACAGAGTGGACACAAAACCGTCTCTCCCTCTCCGCTCTCACAATCCACCTCTGCCGTCCATCTCCAATCCGAGCTGGGGCCTATACACATGCCCCGCAAGCTGAGCAAACGCCAGAAACCAGCGATTGGCAACATATTCGGTGGTAAGGATAAAGAGCCTGAACCATCGGCTCAGCCCTCGCCTGTTGAGCATGTACCCGCAATACATGCCCTGGAGCCCAATCCTACGCTACCAAAACGAATGTCCGTCGCTCCTCCCCTCGAGGCCGGCGGGCCTCTCTATTCGCGCCCCTCACTCAAAAAGGAGAAGAGGGGTAGCGTCCTGGGCCGGCTAGCAAGGAAGCTCAGTGTCATGAGGAGATCGTTTGATGGCTACGGCAAATCACACAACAAAGAGGATGACTGGCACTATGTGAGTGCGGGGGAGGCTGCAGCAAACGGCCACACTCTCGAGCCTGTTAACCTTGATAACACACAGGAGAACCAGGAGAGGTTGTCCGCCAAACGGGTTCCACCTCCAGCCATGGATGATCCTCCTATTGCGCCCGCGCAGCAGGATCCCCCACCCCACGAAGGCGACAGCGCCTCGTCTATATCAGTCCATGCGCCGTTTTCCATGGGCAAGCTTACCATCGCCAACCCAGACGTATTCGTACCAGAGACACCGACTCCCAACGTCCACATGGCCCCTCTACCTCCAGATAAACCACAACCGTTGGTGCAAAGTCCGGCACCCGTATCCCCAGACGGCATCCTGTCCACCCCCCTATCACCGTCACCCAAGACCGATATTCCAAAAGCTCAGGTGCCATCACCATCGCCATCCCCGGCACCTCCTACCCCTGCCAAAGAAGATCTTCTTCCCCATGCCTCAGCATCGGCGCAACAGCGCATTTCTCTCTCTACTCAACGTCCTCCCTCCTCTTTTCAATCAGTCGAGCCGTCCCAGTCTCCCGCTCCAGGGACCCCAGCCACAATCGCACATACCATCACAGATAACCAGACTACGCCCCGTCCTATGGAGCGCAACATTTCTTTACAACCCGACCCACCGCCCAAACGTGCATCCAGCCGCTATTCTAGCCAAACCATCCAACAGACTGCCCCACGGCCAGCATCTGGTGCTACGGCCACGTCTTCTTACGTGCCATTCCCAAGCCCGCTTGCGGACGTGCTCCTTCCGCCTAGCCGACCTCAATCATACCTCTCCTACGCTGACTCACCGCTCTCGGGTGTATCTATCCTCGCCAACCCGCCTACACCTTACACAGGTGGGCTTTCAGTACCAGCGACGCCTGAACCCCCACCCCCTATCCCTATCCCTTCCAAAACCAAGCACTCACCCACATCCACCACTCCTCTACCTCCTGTCCCACCCCCATCCCAGGCTACGCCAGAAAGCTCCAAACGCGTAGCTGCCAGTCCCGTGAACCGTGTAGACTCTGCTTCGCCACAACCGCCACAACCTGTGCGACAGTCGACGAGTGGTAGTGGGAGGCAGACGGAGACGTTTATGCTCGTGCGAAGTTCGTCTGGACATGTGTATGCCTCGGGTGAGACGATCAAGGCTGCAGGAGAGCAGTGGGAGGTTGTGGAGACTGGGGGTGCCGGTGGGAGTGGTGGACAGGAGAGGGGAAAGACTCAGCAGTTGTCGGGGAGGTCGAAGAAGGAAAGGGAGGCTAGGAGAGAGAACCGCGAAAGGGAGAAAGGGAAGGAACGAGAAAGAGAACGCGAGAGGGGGGGAGAAAGGGAGAAGGAGGAGAGAGACAGGGAGAGGGAGAAGGAGAGAGAAAGGGAGAGGAGGAGCCAGCGAATGTCCTCCAAAGCTGTTTCACCGGAGCCTGCCGTGAATGGGCGGGCACAGGTCAATGGTCATTACCGGGAACCAGCAGGTTCGTGGCAGGACGAATATTTGAAGAAGGAAAGGGAGGACCAGGTTAGAAAAGACAAGGAAGAGCAGGCAAGGAGGGAGGAACACCACCGAAGAGCGAGAGAGGAACAGGCGAGGAAAGAGAGGGAGGAGCATTTGAAGAGGGAAGAGTACTTAAGGAGAGAGAGGGAGGAACAAAACAAGAGGGAGCGGGAGAAAGAGAGGCATAGACGGGACCGAGAAGAGCGGGAAAGGGAGAGAGAGAGGGAGAGAGAGAAGGAGAGAGAGGAAAGAAAGAAAGAAGAGCGGAGGAGTATTAGGAACAAAGAAGAGAGGAAGGAACGGAGAAGCAAGGATGAACATAGAAGTAGAGGGGAGCATAGGAGCAGCGAGGACCAGAGGATCCAGGAGGAAAGAAGGAAGAGCCGGGAGGAGCACAAGCCAAAGGAAAGCAGTCGGCGTCGAGAGCGTGAAAAAGATAAAGAAAAGGAGCGGGAGCGGGAGCGAAGAGAAAGTCGAGCTGAACGCAAAGCTACGCATGCCTTCCCAACTGTCGATATGAACAAACCCCAACCCCCTCCGCCTCCCACTTCTTCCTCGGGCACGGACACGCCGCCCGCTCAGCTCGAGCGCCAGGCCTCCACTTCTGCCCGTCCCACCTCCGAACTTCCCTCTGCCGCAGACCTCAATGCCCTCCGGGCGAAAGAAGTCTGGGAAATGGAACGTCTCTGGAAAGCTCGTAGTATGTACGGCGCCGAAGACAACGCTGCCCCGACGGCCAACTCTATCGTCGGCTCTTCTACATCGATTCCCTTTGACGCCCAGGCCACCATGACTGGGAACATAGGATCTGGGCACACGGCGTATGTCGTTCAAAACTCGTTCCACCACCCTCCACAACCGTTTGGGTTTTATCACCCTTCTGTGTCGGCGTTTTGCCCAAGTCCCCCTATGATACCCAGTCTGCACGAGTCGATCACGTCGTATGATATTCCGACCAGCCCCGCTAACGGTGTGGGACCGTATGGATATGGCAAATACTACACCGTCTCGAACCCTGTGCCCCCTGGGTCTGGTGGTGGTGATGCTGGCCCCGGAGTGGGGAGACGGGAGCCGCACTACCGCCAGAAGGAGTTACCACCACTGATAAATCCCCTCCCCGAGCCTCCTAGAGAGTCCACTTATGAACCCGCGTCACTACCACTACCCTCGGAGTATTGGTCCAAGTACACGGGGCTCACAACTGCTCATTAATATGAGGAACCTCCTCCCCCTTGTACCTATACCTACCTGTGCATTTCTCATCACTCATTTCTCCCTCACTTTGGTTTTCCCCCATATTCATTGGACCCCGATTGTATTCATGGTATTCACTGGTAATACTAACGGAACAAAAATGGCCCGCCATTGCTTTGCCTCTGTCAATCAAGATTTTCTATTGTAATCATTGATAAACTCCCCCCGCTGTGGTTTATTTTTTATATACTTTATCTGGGGGGGTTTGTTGCATTCTTTTCATGGCGGGCAACGATCATTGTGGATAATGATTGAATTCTGTGTCCAACATACATTATATGTGCTAGGAACTATGTAGTGGAAGGAAAGTATAAGTACACTGTAGACCTTGAGATTGAAGCATGATTGCGATAATGCGTTTTATCTATTCGTCCAGATCAGAAAAGGCAAGAAGCAAAGAGTGTGTGATGCTTTAAAAAAAAAAAAAAAAAAAAAAACCAGCAGTAAGCAAAAGTAACTCGTAAAGAAAACCCCGTAAATGGCTCATGTATATGAGTGTGGCTCCAGCGGGAACTGCGGTGTTGGATAATCTTCCCACACCCGCTCCCCGTCCAGAAATCGCCTTAGTCTACCGACTTGTGAGCTCAAATACATGATGATAATCTGCATCTTGATATCTAGTTTGAGTTTGAGAAGATCCTCGCATGTTTTGAGTGCTTGCGTGCGTGTGGTCACAAACATGTTCCCCTGGAATCCGAGTTCCTTGAGATTGTCAATTAGCTCTGCAAATTCAGAGCACCATCCAAGAACACCCAGCTGTTGTAAAGGTTAATACAGGTCATAAGTCAGGGGAGAAAACGCAAAAGAGTGTGTGCTTGCCTGTCCATACTGTCTATATCTCTGATATAGCTCGTTGGGTGCCACACTCAATGCATACTCAAACGCCTCGTTTTGTTCAATCACAGCCGGCGAAGGTGCAAACGTTTGCTGCTCAGGTTGAGGCTGCGGAGGCTATCGTTTTTTTTTT
>JAECYV010000001.1:554538-578462 GCA_023014305.1 Lepiota subincarnata | reverse complement strand
ARGGKKGGGGGGGAAATGAAACGTGCCTGAGGTTGCCGKAGTGGTGGATCTTGAAACCATTCCACACCTGTGTAGTCAGTCTCYCCACCRAAGTCGACGACATCCGTCCGCTTCCCAGAATAATCCATGGTGGTGTTGATGGTAATAAAGGTAGGCTGGTAGTCTTGTGAAACTGGTGCGTAACTGTGCTGGCTCTGTGTCTGTGTTGGATAACTGCGTTCGTAAGAATCGCGGCGTGGGGGTGTGGATGCGTAAGATAATGGAGTCTAGGGGAGCCCAAATCAGCAGAAAATAAAGATCCACCAATAAAACCTGTTAATTACGGTAGAGCTATGTGTAGGCGAGTCTCTTTTGACAGGAGAAGATCTGCTGCGTCGATGATGGCTTGGTTGCGGACTCGCGAGATCCCCAAGAATGGATGCGGGAACTGAGGGGGCACGAGAGCTCCGATGTCCCTTGGGTGGTGTAGGGGGTCGATAATGCCGATGTGTAGGGCTCGAAGGTGAGATGGGAGAGGGTGTCGGTAGCGGCGGTGACGGGGGAGCTAATAGCGGAGACTGTGGCTCGTTCTGTAAATCGAGTTTCCCGGACAGGCGTGGAGGGAGGAAGTCTGGGCGGATCGCAAAGGAGTTATGGTCTCCGAGGCTTCCGGAGAATTCTGCGTAAGAACGATGGGCGTTGTTCGCAGTAGGGAGGGATAGCGGTACGTTACGACTGAGCCAGGAGGGGGAGGGAGGGTTGAAGGATCCTCGCGGAGAGTCGGTGATATACCCGTGCCTTGGTTTTTGACGACGTGGACTAGGAGTGTCCCTTAGCTGGCTGGGGTCGACGAATTCGTAGGTGGCTCGGTGGGCAGCAGGTAGCGGAGGCGGAGGCGGCTCGGGGTGTTTCTTGGAAAACTTTTGAGCTAGTTTTCGGAAGGGTGTCTGGAGGAAGGCTTTGGCTCCGCGCTTGAGCTTGCTTGGTGGGAGCTCAGGGACAACCTCGGATGTGAGGGGATCCTTGGTCAGGGTTGACGAGGGGTTGAGCGGGGAAGGCCGATGAGCGAAAGACTTTCTCGTCCCTAGATAAGATGAAGATGAACGGCGGGAGCAAGCGGAAGAGACGRCATGGGGGTCGCACCGTTGACCGGTGTCCGACTGAAGGACTTGCTGGCGTGCTCCGTGTAGCGGGAAGCGGCGGGGAAGGGGATGTGGGGTGGTGGCTTGGGAAAGCGGGTGGTGAGGTCGGAGAGATCGCTGTTGCGGTTGCGGAGATGGGGCTCGGCRGAGAGCTCTGAGGAGGAAGCTGAGCGGGAGGGCTGGAGGGGAGGGGGAGTTGTGGGGGAGAAGAGATCGTCTGGCGTAATGAGATGAAAGTCGTCCCAGGGCGTGTCCAGTGACACTCGATCTTTGGCTCCCTGGTCGTGATAAGCCCGAGAGTGTCTCTGGCGCTTTTTTGTCGAGCTGCCCCGCAGCGAGCCACGAAGGCCTTGCGCAAGCTTCGAATGCAGGAAGGAGTTTGAGCGCGACGTCGTTACCCAGACAAGCCCTCAAAGATGGACCTGCGGGGGGGAAAAGAGATACCGCGGGCGAGCCTAGTTTTGTTATTCCAGGTGCAGGAATAGGCGTGTTCCAGGAGATTTTAGCTCCTGCCGTCGATTATCCAGATCTAACTAGCCTCGTGGTGGCCGTCYGCTGCGGCGCCCCGACACCTTCTGCCACCCAGCAGCGTCCAACTAACTCTTCAGTATTATTACACACCCCCGTCGCCCATCAGAAATCATTCGAATCTGCCCCCTMTCTAACCTAGCTTGCACAGGAACTACGCCACGAAATCACAACTGTGTACCAGAGCAGCGCGGCAGTATCTTCTCAGCGGCAACGCACATCAGACGCGTGGCAAACACATGTTTTATTGTTCATCTCYAACCAGAAAACTACGAGTACTATTCACTCTGTTAGGAAACATGCGACCAACACTCTGGGCAAGTGTGGTTCATGGAATGAAGCAATACAGAACAGAATATCAAAACACACAAACCCGAAATTCAGTCGTCCAATAAGGATGGACCAGAGTTGAATGGCCTCCTCCTAAACCTTCCAACAATGAAACTTCCTCCCAGATACACTGGGGTGCCCGCAACAAGGGCCCAGAACAAGAGAAGCGCAGAATCGCCATAACGTGCATAGAAGGTCCGCCGGTCGTCGAATGGATATTCCACGCCAATGGTACGAGTCCACGATCCAGAGCCCACTTGGATGAGCTCCTCGTACCCACGGCTACTGATACCACTGATACCACCRGCTCCTCCATCACACCAGAGCACRGTGCTATCGAYCTCGCGAGCCCGTTGTGATGCTTGCTTCCACATTGTGTATCCAACCGTAACATCCCATGTACGGGCGGGAGCAAGTATCAAACCAGGCTTCACGTCCAGGTCTTCAAAYAAAGAGGGAGCAGAGAAATCGAGACAAATGGAAGCCGTCACAGGGAGTTGGCGTTCGTGATCGTGCTTTGGTGCCCAGGAGGGCAGTTTGACCGTGGCCATAAAAGTCGTTGGRGGTTGACGCGAGTGGGAAAGGGAAAAGGATTCTGCAACTGAAGAAGAGGTTCAGAAATAATGTCACAAATACYGGGTGAAAGCTCACTTGGGACAAGGTGCTGCTTGTAGTACAACTGATGGGGAGTGGTGCTCCTGTTWGAAACAATGGCGATGCCGGTACGYCTAACGGCCCTCCTCCCAGTCGGATCGTTCAAATCACCCAAAGTCTCTTCAAATGCRACACCGACAAACGCATGYCTGACTCGAATCCGTATCTCGGCTAATTTTTCGTCCCTGTGTTTTTCAGACATGAAGCGAACCGCACCCTCTGGCCAGAGGATGAAATTCGCTGAGCCGTCCATCCTCTTACTCTCCATAAGGAAGTCATCAAATGTGGGTTCATGATGCTTGTATTCGTCGAATGTYGGCAAAGCACACCCCACAACCAGAGGTGTAGCTTTACTGACATCCCCGATTGGAAGAGGGAGTGAGTTCAGCATATATGATGGCACGGTCAACAGCGCGAGTGCTGCCSCCAATATCGCAGTCTTAGTTGTCGTTTTCAAGTATTGACGGGCACCCGATGCTGTATTCYCGTGCGAATGCCCATTCACGTGGGGRTCCGCGAGAACCAAAGGTCTAGGAAGAAAYTCRTCATCGTCGCTTTCGTCGCCCATATACAAGGACACTATGGTCTGCGAGACCACAACTGCCCATGCAGCCGTTATCCAGTTGAGAGACTCGGATCCAAGTAGGGGTACCAGCCAGYTGTATGGGCTGGTACCCTCTACAGGGCTCCATGTGGAAAGTGTGCCAAGGGGGCTGAGATGGGCGACTGTACACCAGAGTGTCGACCAAATAGCGGGAAAGAGAAAGAGYCTRACCGAGTCAGTCTTGAAGCGGCTGCTGGCTTTYGTTTCGAGGAACAACGCGCCGATGCTCAAGAGCGAGGTGAGCCCCGAGAGRAWGAGAAGTGATATGATRGACGGGACTGGTTTRGAAAGYGCGTGAAGAGAAGCAGAAAACCTAGGGATCGACCCGCCAACGGTCAGGGATGCCCACAAGGYGGTAGTGTGTCGGATAGTGTGCCGAGCATAGGTCGGGAAGAGTTTTCGGGAGTATATTAAYAGCGTRGTGAGAGTGAGGATGATTGGGATCATCCCTGGTGTAGGGCTCAAAGAAAACATTGAGAGAACGCCAGAGAGGGCGGTGTATGTAACATGYGGGTGTGCATTGAAGAGGATCCGCTCGAGACTACGCATCGTTGCTTGTGGCGGGATSCAAGCTGTGGAAGCGACGAAWAACTGCGCACTGACCGTCTTCCAGCTTCTTTCCCCACGCTCTCTACCCCTTAGCGTTCTACTTAYYRTGRCAATSTGTAATACTSATRCGTGGGCTGTATAAGYTAAAGACRTTCTAGAACGGATGACCCTTCCGCCTGTGGGCAGARCTGTAYGTGCRRTCTTGTGCAATCTCGTACCTGATAAATCCCTCTTTGTACACAAAGGAAGCACAAACTTCATAATGTCTGCTGTCGAATCAAAAAAGCCCTTGGTAATGACAAAACAGCTCCGACCTATAACGGAAGATTTACCTCTCAGTCGGGTCTCATAACCAGGTACCTGGTTAGCTATTGATTTCGGTTATGTTTCTATGGGTTTATCGGCAGTCGGAGCGACTAGCCAAACTCTGATCTCTCTGCCTGAGTCCCACCAAGATCATACCTATCCCTAGCTGCGGCGCCGTCATCGATCTGCCGAGAAGGTGGTCTAGGGTTGAACGAGGAATTCCCATTAGGTGGACAAAGTTCCGGGTTTCATATCTATCGCCCGGTGAATGGAATTATCATACAGAGATGTATTTGATGCGTTGGGAATGGTATATACCCCTATTGAAGTCTGAAGGCCCGGCCAGTAAGTCTCCCAGAGAGCTCATGAGACGAAACCACTGCGTACCATAGTCTCTAGGAGCTGTATGACAATCCCACTAATCATGGTGCTGTTTGTCCGAACGGATCTCCAGTCTCATCCAACAGCGGCCCTCCAACTAGCGCATCCGAAGCATCCAGTTGCGAAAGATCATGAGCACCCTCAAGGMCCAGCCCGTCTGGCCCAAGGGCACTAATATCCAACTCGACACCCCCATCCACACCCGTTTTCTCCCTCACCTCGCCTACATCCGCCATATCAGCAGTYGTCAATGGATTCAACGGCACATCCAAGCCATCCCCTTCCACACCACCCGTACCATCGTCCGCTCCTTGCAGTGACATCGACAGTTGCGGCTTGGGYGAAGGGGCTTTCGACGGTGGTTCCTCTTGAATAACTATCGTTTCTACCACAGGCGTGGGCTTTATTGCCGCGTTTGCATTTTCCTCCAGTTCCATTTCCTCATCTCCCTCGACCAGCTCRGGTTCGTCRGGTAGGGGAGCAAGTGGGTCATCCACGCCGCCCTCGTCATCRCTAAAATGCTTTCCTCGCACATTTAAATTGAGGTTATACAGAGAARCGATTAAATGTTTGCAAACCTGGACTTTGTCTGTTCTGACCCATTTCCATACTTTGAGRGTCGAGCCCGGGGCAGCAGTTTCTGGCGTTACTAGGACGCGCTCCCAACAGGGAACTGGCTGCATGAGTTGCCGCCTGGCAGCCTCTGTTGAGGCAACGCTTACACCGATTCTTCGTCGCGTAGCCATGGATGAAGGTTTAGAGGAACTACTGAAAATGGGTATTCAACAAGCGCGCTTCACGTCGCGTCAAAGTGAGCCAGAACTGGGAAAATCTTATCTAAGAATGAACGGAAAGTCCCATCCTGCAGCCCCTGAARGAAGGGTGTAAAAAGTAAAATAAATATTGAGACCCGTAGGTCTACCACTCCGGAAAAGCGTGTCATCCTTGTGCAGGGGCCATGCTAATCTTCTCTGTATCGTTCCAATTTTTTCGTATGTCACCCCGAAGGGGACATCTAATAGTGGAAATGAGAAAGGCCCTATTCAAAGTTTTTGCATTTARCTCAGCCCGCGGGGTTCAACCACGTGACTGGCAACCTYGCAAATGTTTTAAGCACTTGGCAGGCAGAATGTCGATTTGAAGGGRAGATCATCAGTCTGCYCACAGACTAGGCAACTCGAACGAAAGCACAAAGGCCTAATGGGCATGATGGTAGAAGCAGGAGGCATGTGGCAGATGTTTAMGCAGATAACCCTATAYGCGACATTTTTCCCTCATCGTATTTCTTCCGCCCAGCGGAGTACATCCAACTCTGTAAGAGCGGCATTTTTAGGCACCTGTGTAACACCRTAAGTAGATGCAAAGGATCACGGGTTGGCGCCAGTTACATGTTGAGAAGACAGTGATAACGCAGAGGGTTTGACTTCAGGAAAGCCTGGCTTCTATAGAAGTCTAAGGCTGGTGGGATACAGAACATAGCGGGAATGATTTACCGTTGGTTGGGTTTGTTGAGAATGTGGTAGATTTGAGACYGAGAGACGTATATCCTTAAGTCTGGCTTCTAGGGCATCGCACTTCCTGTAGGTTGAGCCAATGAGCCKGCGATTCCAGAAGTTGTGGGCCAGACCCACTCCTGCAATAGCTTAGTTTCCTCTCTGCGTAACTCAAGCTGCCGCCGCATCATAGACTCCAAATTCCCTCTAGCCTGAAGGAAAGACGGGTGTTAACTCAGTGCTTACGCAAGTTCCTAGAGTAACCCAGACCTGTACTGGGCGGAGGTCATTGGCAGCCGCCATGAGATTAGTTGTCAAGACAGATATCCAGTCAACATGCCTCTGCCACTCGGGGGGAGTATCTGGTGCGAGTGGAGGAGGCATGAGAAGGGAGGACATTAACGATGAGTATGTCGCGAGGAGCGAGCGTAAGATAGAACGCAATGCAGGTCGACGGTCTAAACGAGGGGGGTAGGCTTCAAGCGAAGGGCAAGTACTAAGCGTCGTACCGATAGTTGGGTCGGATGGGTATAGCTGATTTCCACCCGAATCAGCTAAAGAAGCAATCTTATCTTTCACCTGGGGGGCCCAATTACGGTGGAAAAGACTCGGGGATGAATGGGCGCACAAACCACCTATCACCAAAAACATCATAGTAGGCCTCCGGCTCGTCGAGAATCCAATCAACGCGTGGTTTCTCTAGCTGGGTCAATGGCCAATCGGGGACCTCGATCTGGTCGGAGAGGACCTCTTGCTGGTTGGCGTTGGGTGTGTCGTCGGCCGCACGCTCGCGTAGAATAGAAAGAAGCTTAAGGTTGTGTGCAGTGTACTTGGTGTAGTGGGATGGAGGGGATGGGAACGGATTCTGCAATTCAGCCTCGTCGTCCTCCATCCTTGCGTGAGAGAGGGAGGGCTTGACCAAAATTGGATAATAAGTACAAGATCCGTAATCTGGCTGTTTCCGGTGGACGACCGGATGACCTCATCATTCCTCACATGGCGCTCACAGTTAAAACGAGTGTCGGTATCCCTCAGGGGCGGTCTTACACATYTGTACATATGAACCAAGCTCCATCCGCATATATAAAAATATGATCTCSGTCAACACTGTGCCTATTTTACCCCCCCTTGCATATCACCATGACTGAGTTTTCTGTCGATGTGCCATTGCCCTATATACCCGATAACCTCACGATACCCCAGTTTGTGTTCGATACCACCATAGTACCCAGACCGCAACGCCCTCAAGCAACCCCATTCTTCATCGAAGACGCAACRGGACGTGCCGTCTTCCAGGAGGAGGTGTGYTTGTGCTTCTCTGGTACTTCAACGCCTCGAGCTCAACTGTGACAGGCCAAGCAGCGAACGTATGACTTGGCAAGTGCGTTTCGACTCAAGTGGAACATTGGTAAGTGGTTTTCGGGCGTTATGCAAGCCTTTCGCTTAACTGTTTGGTAGGCGACAATGATGTTGGTGAGCTCATGCTATCTCCTGAAAATTTCTTGGCTTTTCATGACACTCTGGCCTAGTCTGTTTATTTTGTCCTAATCATATTGGTGAGCCAATTTCGGTCTTCCGCGGTTGCCTAAAGTGACCTCRTGGGTTTCAAGACTAYGGGGTGGTGATATGGGCCACACATCTTCTTGGGGGTATCATCACGTACGTATYGTCTCCCGTGGTTTCGGGTGGCCTCTTACCCCTGTCTAGTCCCGGWAATCCCAATTAYACTGTGGATGAGCTGACYYATCAAATAACAACAACCAAGGCCGTGTTGCTAGTGGCTCATCCTGTKTTTTTGGACACTGCYATTGCAGCAGCAAAGAAGTGCGGRTTGGCAGAGTCACAAATTGTTGTAATCGGAGGTGCATCCCTTGGGRGGGGGCTATCGACGCTAGACTCCTTGGTCTCACTTGGTGCTGCTAATCCGGGGAGTTTCGAGGAGAAAAAGCTTAAGAACGGAGAAGCGCGGAAAACTCTTGCATTCTTGTCRTTATCCAGCGGAACAACTGGTGAGTGTGTCTTATCGATGATTGATGCCACTGACATAAGACTTTTTGCGTGAAGGTCGTCCCAAGGTAAYCATGYTCCCCAATAGATGGCATTCSTCTTGACGATGTTCTCTCCAAGGCTGTTGCAATCACACATTTCGGGGTAATTGCGAACATAATACAAAAAGTAGTCCATTGGAGAATCAATGATCCCTCCTGGCCCGATAAATGGATGAATCCTGGCGATGTTGCGATTGGAGGTAAGAGTCTCAGCGTCCCTTTACCTGGAGAAGCTGAGCGAATAAAATTCTAGTCCTTCCGTTCTTTCGTGAGTACTTGAYCGCAAAATCAATCTGGATGAGACTTAGTTCCGTTAAGATATATACGGRCTTGTGGTCAATGTGAGAACTACATACGTTGTTGGCGTTATTTGATTAYTGAACGCCTTTCTATCCAGCTTCACTACCAGTTATTCTGCGGGGTAAGGGCATTCCTAATTTCTCACTGTATTTACAACTCTGAAACGGCTATAGATGGCTGTCGTTATGGTTCCCAAGTTCAACTTTCTAAAATTCCTTGAAAGTATTGTCAAGTACCGTATCACGAACCTRTAGTAAGTGGAAAATCGCTAATTAAAAAAAGRTGGGTATCAGTTCAATTAGCCYATTTAGTCTCGTTCCGCCCCACGTCGTCCTTCTTTGCAAGTATGAAGCCATTAAGAACTACGACCTAAGCCACGTGAAGTTCTGTTTGTCTGGCGCTGCTCCACTGAAYAGCGATCTTGTTGCACGACTGCGACAGATTCTTCCCAATGCTGCTATAGGGCAGGGATATGGTACGTTTTCATGATTTCCCTGGGTACATCATCCCAACCGAACCTTCTCCCCTTAGGTACAACAGAGACATGTACATCAATCTCCCTGATCCCACCCGAATTCAAGACCACTGTTCCAGGGAGTTCTGGCAGGCTCCTCCCTGGAATCAGGGCAAGGGTAATCAAGGCAGACGGTACTATGGCAAAAGAGGGAGAGGAAGGCGAGCTCCATATTACTGGGCCTTCGATGGCTTTGGGCTATGTTAACAATGAAGCTGCGTGAGTGCTATCCACACTGCTTCGGATGRAGCCTGATAATGATGTACTTTAGCACAAAGGAAACCTTTGTTGAYGGTTGGGTCCGTACAGGGGATGAGGTATTTATYAGRAACAATGAAATATTTGTTGTAGATCGACTCAAGGTATCTCGTTCTAACCAAATCRTYGAGAGTCTTTYAGCTGACAGCGCTCAGGAAATCATGAAAGTCAGGGGRTTCCAGGTTGCTCCYGCGGAGYTAGAAGGGCACCTTCTTACGCACTCRGACGTCGCCGATGTTTGTGTCATTGGAGTTCCGGATGACTACAGYGGAGAGCTACCGAGGGCTTACATTGCGCTTCAGCCTGAAGTAATGGCGCGCGTGAAGGGCAATGCGAGAGCGGCTGCAGAGCTGAAAAAGACGCTCTCCAAGGTTTGTTTTGTTTGATTTTTGTTTGCAACCGGGAGAGGCTCATCTTGGGATAAAAGTACGTGTCTGATGCCAAGGTGCATTACAAGTGGYTGGCGGGAGGCATCGAGTTTATTGATGTGATCCCCAAGAATCCTTCGGGCAAAATTGTGAGCTGGCTAGTTGACTTCGGACAGTTTATATGATGTGAACTGATTTGCTTTGTAGCTACGACGTGTGCTGAGGGATCAGGTTCGTTCTCAGTCGAGACCGGTCAGGGCGAGGCTGTAATGGGGGTGTTGTGTCTATTTAAGAGTCATGTTTGTCCGTATTAGGTCAAGGGGGTCACCTGAATTTTAAGTCCGTACTTGGTAGTTGGCGCGTCCACCTGTTCTGTCCAAARCCTCACATCAGCAATGGTACGGCGGTTCGCAAATCAGGTCCACCAGCAGGTCTCGCGCCTCATGCGTGGCAATTAYATCAARAAAGARCCYGCGTGGTACCAGGCCGTGCTGATGTATCCCCCACTCCCCCTCCCGCCGAAAGCACCCCCTGTTCGCACCGAGTACGATCACCGCCCCGTTGAACCCCAGATAGAGCCCGGAAAGGTCGTGAAGCTTCGCAGGCTAAAGCCCAGACCACTGCCCGTGCAATATCTTGAAGACGATATCCGGAGGCAGTTCTTCCGTGACCATCCCTTTGAGGCATTTCGCCCACAAACGTTGGTCGAGGGCGCGAGAATCGAGCCTCCACATGCGGTACAGGGCACTGAATGGACAAGGCTCAGACAGAGGGGAAGGAATCCAAAGCCCGAAGAGTGCGTGTTTTTCGCTTTTTTTTTCACCCAATTTTATTCTCTTTACAAACGATGGACCCCTCGTGTAGTGCAATTCGATTTGCCCTGAATCTTCACCAACACCAYAACCTCTCCCTCTCGGACGCGTACGTCCGCGCCGTGGCCCAGTTCCGTGCACTCCGCTCGGAACACCACATTGCTACCGTATTCGCAACGAATGAAGCTRCCGCTTTCGGTGCTGCATTCGAAAGCACGGAAATTGAGAACACGTTCGAGAAGGAAAAGAAGGCACTGGAGTCGTGGAAGCAAACGGACGAGACGGACGAGGGGGCGATAGCGGCACGAAAACGATGGAAGGCGATTGTGGAACGAAATGTCCAGGGTAGTGAGTGGACAAAAGGAGAGGAATACGTGAGGCTGTGGAAGGCAGGTGTGAAGCCAGATTATTCTCCTGCTTTGACACGGCCTGTTGCAGACCCTACTCTTGCACCCGAGGCCCAGCAGCCTCTTGGTGCTTTTCAGGTACCTAGTATCTCTAGAACGYAATCTACATAACTTAATGTTTATTTGGTGCTTCACACGAGATGGACGAGTGCGCATATTCACGAAAGCAAGAGAATATATTGTGTGCAAAACTTCTACGATGATGAGGCCGYCGCTGCCTTGACTCGCGCTTGGGCTGCTTGTGCTGCATTCATACCCATCCATGTCTTTTCCACCAGGCCCAATAGCTTTTGCATGTCCGAGCTCCAGTCATTCATAACCTCCTCCGCACTTCTTTTGCTTCGGAAGTTGACAATGCCTGCRGGTCGATCAATGCGTGCCCACACAGTCCCAGATACGACAAGCCGCGAGAGGATTTCTTCCGTCTGTTTCAACGACAGATCGAGCAATGACCTCAGTCGCTCAAGCCTGATGCGACTGTAGTACTCGGCAATGACACGAATGTTCTGCGATACTAACTTGAGACAGGATGAGGAAAAAAATAGATTTCACTTACATGTTCGATGACCCGAGTGTGCAGATCTTCCCATCGTTTCTCAGAGGAAAAGACGGGGGTCTTGCGCAAAAAGCCACCATATATGCTCTGGATGCCAGGCCASCGCATGAGCTCCTTGGTCACAAAACATTTCACGAGGTTGCTACGAGTGGATTAGGGGAATCRATGGTTTAGAGATATAAGGAACRTACTAGTGTAATTCAAGTTTTGTAAGCGGAGGGTCGGCGAAAAGRTGGTGYAGCATGTCGGATTGCTCATTGTTATGSGGTGCCAGTACGACGTAATACACAATGTGTTCCAAAGCCTGCAATCACTGAGTTCCTAACATCGGATGAMGGCCAYTGYTGACTTACAGCTTTACCCTTGTCACTGACATCCTCTTTGACAGACGGTGTTTCCCAAACCTTGTAATAATATTTGGCAACATCGAGGTATGCGCTGTGATGTAGGGCATGTTGGATCATGAGATCGTAATATTTAAGTTTGAGATCCTGGCGGCAGGTCAAGATAAATGCATGCAAGACCACGAGAAAAAACACTTACTTCATTCGCCTTCTCCGTCAGGAATTGTTCGTTGACCTTCCTTCCTCCAACTCGGACCTTCACCCATTCAGCCTCACCGCCACCCAACGTATCCTTTCCATCCTTGCCCTTGCCTTGTTCAGTATCCTTTAGTCTTGCGACAGCAATGAGCAAGCGCATCTGTTCAAGGATAAACTCCGTCTTTTCTCGGCGTTCCATGGACGAATATGTTTCAACCTGCAGATCAGACAGCAAGTCGGAGGCCGTTTGTAGCGAGTCTTTAGCTTTCTGCGGCGAGGCGTTCTTAGCAAGACCTTCATGGTGGAGTGAGAGCAGGAGGGTAACACGAGCTCGGGGTGTCTCAAGGAAGATCTACAAGAAGGTCTGAGTGATGCACAGAGAAACACCCGTGCCAATATCGACACACCTTTCCCTCAGTCACACTTCGCAATGTCTCGACAAGTTCCAGCCACTTTTCGACACCATCCCGGGATTTGATTTCTGTTAACCAGCCAATCGCGAGCTCGACGAAAGCTTGGATGACAGCTTTAAGCTGGCCATGCTTCTTGCTCAACACCAGGATGCTTGAGTTCAAGAGAGCGTGGTCCTTGGCATCGTATGCATGTTGCACGATAGCTTTGGCTAAACGGGTAGTCGAGGCGAGATCGGCAGCCTACAGAGCGATCAGTACATGCCCAAGATTGCGGACTGGGCCTCAGGACAAACGTTTCTAGTTTGCTTTTCCAGTGCGAAGAGTTTATCGAGCGCATCCTGGACCTTTCCTGACTAGAGTAATCAAATAATTAGCCATTTGTCGTCCGGATTGGGCAATAGATTATCGCACCTTTGCGATTTTGCTTGCCTCTGGTAGCAAAGCGTCCACCTCGGCGGTGTAGTCCTTTTCTTGTTTCTTGTTATCGCTCATTAGGGGGATGTGCAGACAACAGTCCGAATGACGCGTCGCGGTGTTGTTGACGCTTGTTTTGGATCAAAGATAATGGATTGCATATTTGCATAAGGCATAGAGGGCATAAACTAAGCATATGAGGGCATAGTGACAAGGTCCGTGCAGGTACAGTACAATTGCAGTGTTCAGTTTTAACAGAATAATTAGTGGGCCACACGAACAGTCTCCATCGAAATGTCCTGGTCGGGTGACGCGTCGCCGGTCTTGTTTTTGGATTGGAGTGGGTTCGATCGCCTGAGGTTTCCGAGTATCAAGTGGACCAGACGCGAAGGAAGGGAAATGGGATAGAAGATAAAAATGCGGTACAGCGAAGCGAAGATCGCGTAGATGGGCTGGAGAATCGGTTGTGACCACCTCAACCCGCGTTCCTTGGGTTTGGGACCCTCTGCGACCTCCATTTCATGGAATACACTCGTGTCGACAGCGGCGGAGACAGTCAGAGGGCGGGCATCGATGGATTGCTCTGCGTGCGAGACGGTGGCTCCAACCCCGACGTCCTCCATCGCGGGTGTCGCGTCAATGGATATCGAACACCTCTGAACAGTCGCATCGACCGCTTGGCTGATGAGCGAGGGGTTGGCTTGGATGAAAGCACTTGTGGTCTGGGGTCGGACCTGAATCCCGATACTCAACGTCTCGAGGGTGGCGTCCACGCATTTCTCCAACAGGATTCGTTGGATAGGCAAGGCAGCCTGGTTTGCGAATGAACGTTCGATGGCACGGATTGCCTGGAGGTGGGGAACCGTATCGGCAACGGTCTGCCAGTTTTTCACGTGGGTCTCGTTGTAGCCCTGGCGGTTCTTGTCCTGGAACCACTTGAAGGACTCCAGATTTGGAGCCAGGTGGCTGAGGAGCACGGAGACCTGTAGTGGGTCTTCGATCCATGAACCTCCGAAATGGAGACGCTGCAGAGATCTCGAGCACAAGAGGCGGTTCTGCAGGGTGGAGAGCGAGGCAGGCTGCGCGTTGACGACGGCATGAAGCGTATGCAGATTTCTACAGCCTCTTGTCAGAACACCCAGCGTCTCGAGGGTGATCTGCGGAGCATTGTTCTGGAAGCGTGCCAGGGGGCATAGTCGCAGTACTTCCAATCTCGGGCATGCGTACGCGACCTTCTCAAGGTCGGTAGGAGTGAAAATGACGGATTCGGGAAGGTCAATTTCGAGACGAAGGAGTCCGGGAAGGTAAGTAAGGTTGTGGAGGGAAAGACGGACGTTCGACTGCTCCCCTCTTGAGGCCAACTTGGACGCAGCTGAGATACGAAGCGATTGAAGAGACTCGCCGAACTTATCGCAGATCAAACGGCAAAAGTCTTGCCAGTCTGCTTTATCGGGTGGATCCTCGATGACCAATTCGAGGTGAGTGAGGGCACTGGAAACGTGGTCAAGGAAGACGTTGACGTTGGATACGTCCCCAGTGAGCTGRAGCTTCTTGAGCTGCCCAAAAGGTCCTAACTCGTGGCGCCCGATGAACTCATACCCACTCCCCTGCGGCTCCTCGTCCGTCAAACGAATCGCGGACTTACGGAACTCGGAGAAGTCGTATTCCTCGTTTGAAAAGATACCACTGTCCGTAGTCCCAATAGAACTCGGGGTATCGTAGCCCGACTGATTAATCCTGTCAAAGAACCCTTCGACTGCGATAGATGACCGCCCTGTCAGATCGAGCTGAAGTGACTTCAGCCTCGGCAGTTTGGCCGACCACCGTCCAATATCAGACYCCAAAGCACCGGGTGCCACGAGCTCGACCTTTTCCAAGCCTCGCTGGTGATGGAGGAGATCGGTGAAGGTATCGGGAAGGAATGTGGGAGAAACGAAGGAGAAACCGGTGAGCTTTGTTCGGCTGGATAAATCGGCAAGGAAATTGGTGAACTGAGGCAGTTGCGATTCGACTTGCAGATTGATAATCTTTAAACCTGGGCTGAGGAATAGCGTCGCGCGTTCCAAACCCGACGCTGTCTGCACTTTCCATGTCAACTCCTCCAAGTTAGGCAATATATACGTGCGGGGCCGGTCTGCCTCGAGCATGGGGAACACCGTGGCGAGGTTGTTAGTGACCTCGTTGTATGTTATTCGCCGAACGCGGTCGCAATACTTTAATACGTTGGTCCAGTCCTCGCTTTCCGGAGCTTTGATCTACAGGGAATAATGCTTAGCCATCGATAAAAAAAATGGCGAAGGCAAAGCTATACTAACCAGACCAAATCCCGGCTTGCGGGCCTTCTTCATAATGTTATTCGGGAACAAGCCAATAATAGGTACAAGGGAATCCAGCTCCCTCCACAGTATGTCCAACCCTAGCCCACAGAATGCTTTACAAGTCCTCGTAAACCTGGAAAGCGCGCGTCTTCCATTCGGAGACTCCAGAATAGCCTCCAGGAGCTTTTTGGTGGCCTCTTGGTCACGAAGGATAAGGAGAATAGGGGTCTTAATGACGGGCTTGGCGGGCGCCCTTTTGGCGACGGGGTGATGCTTGTTGTTGCGACTGGACTTTCCCTTGGCCATGTCTGTCGGAGAATTTGTACGGGAGCGGTAGAAACAGTGGTGTGAGACGGTGGTGGTGTTTATGGACTATGTCCACGAAGTGAGGGATGCAGGATTACCAGAGACAGGTTTATAGCTGCCTGCGCACTGAGATGTGTGGCCTACACGCTGTTGTCACTCATTTCCGAACGGTTTCGGTGCACCGAGGCGTTCTTCTGTTAATAACTGACGCTTCATACTTGAGAAATCCAGCTTAAGGCTGACATGTGCTCGGAACGAGGCCAGAGCGCCCGTGGAATGAATGCACGATGCAKTTTATTGCACAGGTGTGACTATTTGACGAGAAGTTCCGATCTGCCGCTGATGAAACGAAGGAAACCGTTTCGTTTGCTGTGGGCTGGTACAAGTGCACAGGCTTATGGGTGCAGCAGTCGAAGTCTAGGAGCGCGCGGTGGTGATGCGACACGCTGCAAGATCCCGAGACAATACCCAGAACATCCTCAGCAACTGAGGACGGTAGCTCAAAGACATGAAAGACCGGGCGATAGTAAAAGGTGTATCTATAGACACCCTGATATGGAGTGTATATTCGATAGCAGTTACATTTCCTCTAAGTGATAATGAGACTCTGAAAGTTCGCCTACTTCCCAAGGCACAGGTTCTCCTTCCCATTCATCTCCCCTTTCATCAATACCAGTCCCTTCATCTTCCGTGAATTCGTTTTTGTCGTTCTCTCCAACTCCCCAGATTTCCCCTCCCTTTCTCGGGTCGTATTGCATAATACGTCGGCCGGACAGCAATTCTTTCACAATCTTCTCCTCTTCTAGTGCATTTCTCTTTGATTTGAGGGATTCAAGCACCAGGACGCGATGCAACTCCTGAGGCAGGCTACCTTCCACCCTCTCCTCACCATCAGCGCCCTCTTCTCCTTCTCCATCTACTTCACCGGAACCATGACTGAAAGGATTGTGAACAGCCTGCTTCGCAGGTGACACCGACCCGTCGCCGCGAGGCGGAACACGCCTCGCGTAATTCAGTAGAGGATCCTCAATCTCGGAGTCACCCTCTTCTATCGGCGCCGCAGCAAGGATACCGCGTGAATGATGAACAAGTTTCACACTCTGTTGAGCATCAAGACTGTCTTCACTGCTCCTGTCGTCATCATTCGTATCCTCTGCACTCCTGTTGCCCTTTTGTCGTTTGGCTTTCTTCCGGCTTGTGTTCTTGGGTGGCTGGTGGCTGCGTGCGCTGCTGAACTTTGATTTCCCTGAGGTCCGGGGGGCGGTTGAATTAGGTGATGGAGGGAGTAGTTGCGGTATAATGTCGGGGGGATCTGGTGTCAAATCAGGATCATCATGGCTGCCGTGCCGTGCTGGGTCCACATCAGAAAGGGTGCGTTTTGCTGATGTGTGGCTATCTGAAGAGCTCTCTTTACGCAATCCGTTAGATGCTTTGTTACCCATGGGCAATGTCATTTGGACTAGTTTTGAACGCGACCTTGCTGGAGCTGGGGGTCGGGGTTTCGAGGAAGGTGCGCCCTTCGAGGATTTGCGGCTGGGTTTAGAGCCTGCGCCCGAAATCTCTTCATCCATGTTAGGTAACGAACTCTTCAACGAATCTTTGTTGTTGGGCTGCGACTTTGTACCAAACACACCACTACCGAAAAGATCCGTCATGGACGTGGGTTTGACGTTCTCTTCGAAGAGGAGGGTGAACTGTTTACCATTCACCGCGGGCTTCATGGGGCTGTCGTCAACAAATGACGAGTGTCCCTCGCCCATTTTGTCGTCAGAATCACCCTCCTCTTCGTTCTCGAGGTCGCTGTCTGCTTCTAGTAACCCTAACTTTGGGAACGGAAGGCCGGCTTGGGGCAGCACACGTCGTCGTTTTTCTTTATTCGGTGAAGGCGACACTGGTTCTCCTCTGAGTCGTTTTCGTGCCCGTGAGACAGGGGACGGAGGCTCAGGTAGCAGATGGTTGGAAGTTGCGGATTGCGAGGAGTCGATAAGGGGGAACGGATCGGAGGATGGCTGTTGATGGGACTTCTGGGACTTGGACTTTCGGGGACTGGCGAAAGGGTTTGGAATTTGTTTGAAAGCATTGGAAGAGACGATTTCCTTTTGCTTCCCTTTGTTCTTCTGCGGAGAAAAGGGGTTGAAGCTTGCCAGTGGAGCTGTAGTTTCAATAACACGTGAAGCGGAATGCAGAAGYTTTGGTGGTTGAGAAGAATATGTCGGTCGCACTGGAGTGGAAGGGGGATCGTTTGGTGTTAGCAGAGAACTCGAAGCCACTGGTGCAGTCGCATTTTTGGATAGCTTCTTGTAGGACTTGTATTTCTGGGCTTAGGTAGGGGTTGGTATTACATGAGAGAAGCAGGCAACGCGACTGACCAACCACAGGCTGCTTCTTGATATCGTCAATGGTGGGTTCCCTGCCATTCGCTGCTTTGAAGCTGCGCTCCCAATGCTTGATCTCTGCGCGAAGGCTGGCGACGTCGGACATTTGTGTTGTGCTGGGCCAAAGATCAACGCGTGCATGAATGCGAGTTTCTGGTCACGAGAGCAGAATGGCGCGTCCACAGGCACAAACAAACTACCACGTTGGTTCAATTTCGACATTGGCAGCAGCAGCAGCAAGCCTCGAGCTTCAAAGCCTGCAACGAACCACCACCACGACGGGAGGCCATTGGACTACGACTCACACACAACAAATGTCAAATAGCCGTCCGAGGCCAAGTGTTCTCAATCTCTTTGATCCACTCGCCAATTCCTCAGAAACACCCGCGACACCTCGGCGCGATGCCTCCCCACCAGCCAATCTTACCTTGACCTCATTCTTCA
The DNA here is from genome assembly GCA_023014305.1 of Lepiota subincarnata. Lineage (NCBI taxonomy): Eukaryota > Fungi > Basidiomycota > Agaricomycetes > Agaricales > Agaricaceae > Lepiota > Lepiota subincarnata. The sequence continues at coordinate 560,421 of JAECYV010000001.1, read as the reverse complement.
ATAGGACTTATAAGCCGAAACTCGATTCCCCACCCGTACCTTTGAAGAGGCGATTGATCGACATCGGCGACATGACCCTAGAAGATGCTGCTTCTCCAGAAACCCTCCTGGACCAAAGCCTAGATGATGGATTTAGTGCAACTTTTTCCCAGGCCGAGGAGGAGGAGGAGAATGCAACCCTCACGTTCAGGGATATGGTGAAAGCTGCAACGCCAAATAAAGTGGCAAAGTCAACCCCAGACTTCCCTCCAATTAAAGCCCCCCCGACGCCTCAAACACCCCATGTAGACATTACAGTGGAAGATACTACACCGGTATCCCAACTTGCACAGCCCAATAATCTCACCCCTCCTGAGTTATCCCCGAAAGGAGCCGCACCCACTGTGCTGGTGGAACGTACTCCAAAGGATTCATCGCAGGACCATGCTCAAAAGAAGCAGAAGAAACAGATTCAAGTGGCGTGGCAAGAGGCACACCTAGAACCTGCAAACATTCATCTTCCTCCTTCCCCACTCATCAGCTCTCAGGAGCTGCCAATCAATGATTCGAGGTCCTCGTTGGCAGAGGCCTCCTCCATATGTAACCTCCCTCACGCCAGTGACGATTCCCCAACCACCGGTAGTGCCAATGAACCCAAATCACCTCAGCCCTCTACCGCTTCTTGTCATCTCGGTGATCCTACCGACCCCTCGCTTGCCAACCCTCAAGTCCATATTGTCCTATCTCAGACTTCCGAGTCTGCTACACCCGCCTTTTTAGAGCCGGAGACAACCAAGGGTACCTCCACTGGCGCTACGCTCAGACCTAATCCGCCCAATACCTCTTCCCAGGACCTCCAGCGTGCCTCCATTGATCTTCATGCGTCTTTCCAGATGTACTTGCAGTCGGAGGACATGTCATTTGATTTGTTGAGCGATAAAGTCTCCCTCTTCAATCCTCAGCACGGCATGGTTTCCTTCCTGAGCGCAGTCGAAGATGACACTAGCTTTAATATAGAGACTGAAAGGGCCAATATGGAAGAGGCTTTGAAGGCATGTTCAGAAGACAAGTCCAGGGTACCCAAAGCCGACGGTGAGTACTTTCACATCAGACTGCATGTTCTCGACTCGACGGCACTGGTTTAGACTCCCCTTCAACTTCGGCTTCAAGCTCGGCTCCCGTTACGCCTATTGACGGTGAGCACCAGTATTATATTTTGAACCTAACCTGTTATTGAGTACTAGTCAAGTTCCAAGCACTCCAACCACACCGGCTCAACAACCTTTCGACCCCCCCATTGTTACAGGTACGTATATTATACTGCTCAGTAAACTTGCTCTGAACAGGGTGGGCAGGTTCCAACCTGAAAACAATCCGCAAGCGGCTTAGCATTCCTATTCCAATATCCTCGCCGCGTCTCATCGGCCACCCCTCACCTCTCACAGGAACAAAATCGCCATGTGGGTCCTATCAGTTTACCTAGAATTCTTTCCCAAACTGAACTTTCGACAGTACAACTGGGCCCCTTGTTGCCCTCTGAGGGCGGGACATTGAAGAGATCTCCATCCTCAAAATCAACCCTTCCCTCTGCGTCATTAATCGCAAAACGAAGGACCTCCCTCCCGCTTGCTACGCCGCCCAAACTCCCTAAAGATCAAAATGTACATTTGGTGCCCCCTCTTGCGGTTCCCGCTTTAAAAATCGTGAAGAGGCCGAGAGCCAGAGGTCATGAGGGGACTAACCCGACATCGAGTACCTCCGGAGCTTTGGAACCTCGGAACATATCTGCAGCACCCCTCGCCAAAATCTACGAGTTGCCAACCATTGTACCTCTCAATACTCGTCGCCCTGTCAAGGAACAGGAACCACTGCGAGCATCAAACGAGATGGAACCTCGGATAGCCCGAGGACTCGCGGAATCGACAAGGCCACTTATACCCCCTCGCCCCCCTGTTCCCATCGAGCCTGCAGAGACGGCTGGGCAAGGCCCACGCAGAGTACCAATTTCGGAGGGGCCACGGCTGAAGCCTGCAGCTATCCCCAGGGCAGTGACGTTGTCGATGCCTCTGTCCGGAGGTCCTAGGAGAGTCCCTCATCCCGCACCAATAGCATCGGCACTACCAACTCCTCAGACGCGCCCAGCGATTGGAGGCCCTAGTGGGTTGAGAGCCCCAACACAGAGTAGTGCAGCAGTCTTAAACGTGGGTTCCTCGCTACCGAAGCCTACTTCTCGTACTTCGGCCATGGCTTCTAGATTACCTGCTCTAAAAGCTCTGAAGTCAGGAGGGTTGGCTAGCCTCCGACGTGCAACTTGAGCGCATACAGCGCCATTCCCAAGTCAGGTTGTCCCGCCTTGCTATGACATCACTCATGACAGACCTTCGATACCTCATTTCATGTTCATACCGCTCTGGATATATTACTCACTATAATATACATGTGCACCCGAAGGGGCGTAATTGTGCTGGAGGCGGAACAACAATCGCGTACAGTTTGAAACGCGACGCGTCCAATGTGTGCCCAAATGGTGGTGTACCCTTGAATCGGATTTAGTAATGATAAGATAAATGACATAAAATATTGTGAGCGTTTCCGCGTCTATTGGTTGGTTGGAACTCGGGTCGATGATCATGAAACGTGGTGATTTTTTAGTTGGTTTTTGTTGTTCTCACTTTCCGTCTCATTTCACTCCCTCTTGGCAAGAAACAGCCTTCTCACACATTACATTCTTGTCCATAATCGCTGTTTCAGGCGTCCTTCTCTTGATTCTTAGATACACTTGCGGTTCGGCTTGAAACCCTCGACCTCTAGCGCAGGAACCACTATGCAGCATCCGTGCACCAATGTCATTGATAAGTTCTCCAAAAGTAGCAAGACCAACGTGACGGCTGTCTGGCTGAGGGAGGGCGGTGATGGTGGGGGCAACAATGGTATCTGGGGCAAGGACACGAAAGCCACAGCCTTATTCTCCTGTTTTATCATTCCTCAGCCAGCGAGGGACCCAAGGTCCATGAAATTCAGTCTGTTTAACAAAACAGCCACTCCAGCGCCATCAGTGCCTGTCAAGCAGCTTATTATTCCCTCCACGGCCTATGACGACCCCGCCTTCTCACCTGACCCTCATTCAAACCCGTTCTTTGCCTCTGACCAAACTCCCAGCTGGGGCACCTCTCTCCCACCCGGCCATCCTATCCTCAAAAAACACCATCCTTTAGGCCCCGACGACTTTCATCTCCTTCAGCCGCCCAACACCCCCGCCGTGCCTAACGCCCCCACCAATTCAACCAGCATCTCCCCCCAGTTATCACATCCCACCACAACTTCATCCCCTCCTCCTTTACCCCCAGCGTCTACCGGCTCGTCCTCGCTACCATCCGCATCTGTACCTGCGTCATTGGGTACTCACGTGCGGCCCAAGAACGATATGCCTCATGATGGCCACCATCCTCCACGACACCCACCGCAGCCATCGCCATCGAAACCTGAACACAAAAAGCGTTCAGGCATATTTTCTAGACTTATAGGCTCTCCCTCAAGTGTAGAGACCCCTATCAGCGGGTCCAACACTGCTCGACCATCTGCTCCAGGCCCTACCAAATTGAAGAGCCGCTCGATGCCCCACTCTCAGGATCCGCCGCCATATGAGCTGGTCTCAAGGTCTATGCATATTCCCGCTGCACAATCTGCACCCGAGGTACATCGTTCGGAAAGACCGACGTTACGCCCCCGCGCGAACACTGGTGGGGTAGTTGAGTCAAGAATTACCCCTGCAGTCGTCGCCCCCGCYACCCTTACAGCTGATGATCACTGGGGACGGGCTGACTTGGATAGAATTGACGAGCTTGATGAAAGCAACCCATTTGGAGCGACGTGGCATCATGGGGGCCCTTATGAGGCGATCTCGAGAATTGTCCAGAAGGAKGTTACGCCCAAGCATCAAGTATGACTTTCTTGCACATTGTTATATGTCTGGCTTGTTTATGATGCGCTCTAGTCMTCCAATYCTCGTGGCTTCCCACTGTCTCATGATGTATGCACATATACACCCTCAGGAACTGTGTGCTGATTTATGTTTGGACCTGCAGATCTATAGGARTGCCCAACTTATGGCATTGAAAGGGTCTCTCAACCTAAAGCCAGGCCAAGTTCTTCCCCGTGATTTTGCTTCGTATTCTGAGCCCTCGTTTCCCTATCTTCATCCTCTACCCAACCCTCACCCCCAAGATCAACCCGCTAGGCCCTATGGTCACCAGGATCACTCTTCTCATCCTCAACTCAGCACTCATGGTCACGAGCCTCGACACTTGGTGGATCAGCCAACACATTCACAAATGGTTGCCTCTGCTCCTCACCTCCCCCTTTCCGGTAATCAACCCGGGATGGAGCCCTCCCCGGTGACCGATCCCCGGCCTATGCGGCATCGTTCGCCGTCCCCGGCTGCCGCTACGACCCACTCGGATGAGGATGGAGATGCTGCCCTGTCAATAGGGATCGCTTTAATGGGAGACGGTCAGAATACTTCACATGAGACTTCTGATGGGACCGCCACAGCCGTCAGCTCAGAGACCGACGACTCCAATCACTCTACTCCCATTGATCGCGATGTACAGAATGAAGCATTCGGCCAGCCCCCTGCTTGGCATCCTCATCATCACCCTCCACCCTCAAGAACGGAGGTCCTTCGCAATGGCAATTATTGGGCACAAAACTCTGCAGCAGCCGAAAATATTCACAGAGGAAGTGCATGGAATGGACCTCCCATCAACATGCCCCCTCAGGAGCCCCCTCCACAGTTCATTCCTCCCCACGCAACCTCCTCTCAATCAAGACACACTTCTTGGCATCCACAACCTGCCCAGCGCTCACTAACCCAGATCCAACACACACGTCCCACTAGACAAGAAATTCATAGCCTTCAGCCGTTGCCGCTGCAACCTCAGCCACCATCCACTGTTGTGAATTCTGCYCTCGGCCGTTCTGCTACCTACGCTCCAGATTTTAGAAGACAAGTCATAGACCGCTCCGGATTTACCCCACCGATCAAGGCAGGTGGTAGTACTGCACCGTCATTCGTTACGCCAAGCATCCGTGGCAGAGAGTCCGACGCTCGGAGCATTCAACAATCTATCATCACGACATCAAAYGTCTCCAGTCGTTCCCAGGACCGAGAGAATCCCCACAGGAACCGCTACCTCCCAAGACATCTGGTCATGCCGACGCCTCTTCAGTCAACATCGGGAAATCGGCCTATGGCACACCAAGTCCGGTTTGACCCTCAAGCGAACGTCTATCCCACTGATCTATCTCCACCGCAAGCTAAACCCATGATGCTCGCGCCGCAACCACCAAGAGCTCAAGATATCCCCATAGCTCCGTCGAATAAGCTACGCAAACGAATGAGTCTGATCGGAGGTCTCACGTCATCATCGAGAGAAAGACGTGCGGTCGCTGCCGTCTCGTTCTCTGCTAATATCATACCGGCAAGCACAGCGCCTACACGTGCGAATACCGAGAGGGCACACAAGAGGGTTTTAAACAAGAAGAAGTGATCTGCCTTTCTTGTTCCAACTCCCGATTTTGTCCGGACTGATAAAGAACGCGTTTGACCACGAACATTCTCACCTGCCACTCCCACAGCATAGACGGTTCTCCCCCCTACCATCCCATTGCACTTTTCTCCTAGCTGTAACGTTACCAAACTCACCTGTAGCCTCTGCCACTGACTATTTTATGTTTCGTTGGACTTTGTTGTTTGTTCCGTTCTGCACTTGTTATTACTCTCTCATCCCGCTTCCTTTATGCCTGAGCATTGATATGACATTCACGCCAGCACAATCTGTATTGTACAAAGCCATTGTAACTTAATCCGGAAAATTTAGATAGGTGATGCCGTTCACTATAGGG
>JAECYV010000001.1:535097-554365 GCA_023014305.1 Lepiota subincarnata | reverse complement strand
TTCATCACGGCCACCGTTTTCTATCATCAGCTCGGGTGCTGCCAGTGAAACGTGTCCGTCAGGACRGATAGGTCGCGGATGCATATGGTTCTAACTTCCAGAAACCGAGTTATAACTGGCGAAGTCGCATGCTCAAGTTCTTATCTGATGCCCAGACCACACAAGCCGCACTTCCGAAGCTTATGGCAAAGAAGTTTGGCTACACCACAAGTGAACTTCTAGTGACCATGTCCTCCGACGCGTTTTGATCCATGAAGACAAAGTACTTGCTCCTGGTATGTGGGTGGCCCCCGCCCAGACGATTGACAACTCGAGCTGACATGATCGGATCTGTGAATGTTGTTCTGGATCTGCAAGGYCTTGGATTCGGGAGGCTATCATCTTTTTACGCGACGAATAACAACAATAATACTTGCCAGTCCAAGATCCGTAGGGTGTGTTCACTCTACACCTGGGGACACATGTCGAGGTATATTAATCGGCGCTGGGCGCTGATTGATTTTAGCTTTCTCAGAAGCAACGGCTCCTGCCGCTACAAATTAATACTGTGCTATGTGGATGATCGTCGGAGGCCTCCCAGTAGTGATAAGGCGATGTTCAAGGTACGTGCTTTTCCTTCTTTCCGACGAAACGTTCGAACTGATATCATATTCACCTGAGTACGTGTCACACAATGTGCGTCGATGCCTCGAATAGATTTGTATCAGCGTAGCTACTAGATTCTCGAAGAGAAAGCATCTGCGCTGGTGACCCAAATAAGCAGGGCTCTTGTACAGGAATAGCACAAATGCATCGGYAACGAGCAGAATCGATACTTACGTGTGAACGAGTAGCAGGGACCATACGTCCCCGTTTCCGTTGTGGTCAGAGATTCCTTTGGTAAGTGTGAACGTTGTGGCCAGAGTCCCAGATATAAGTTGAGCGGGAGCTACATTAACGCTGACTCTCCTTAGTCGTGGATATGCACAACTACTTAGCCCCTCTTGTCGCCACTGCCATTGTATTTCTCTTGCCACAGGCACAGGGCCTTGCAATCGAAGAGAGGCAATCCTCTGGTTGTGTTTGTGCAGGTCTGTTGCGGGCGCTATGAATCTGCTAGGGACCGCTGAAGGCCTGTTCCACCAGGACGATCCTACAGTGCCACGGGYCTCAGAAATGRTATCAACAAGGCCGTATCTGGAGGTGCCGGGTCAGTGAGACAAGTATATAGAATTTCTGCGCATGCTTACATTTGCCTCCTAGTGACTATCCTCACCAATACCATGACTTTGAGGTAAGTCCGATAATTGAAGGACAATTTCCAGTGACCAATAGTTGCTTCGCTGGAGGGTTTCATCTTCACAAGTTGCGCCGGGACATTCTTCGAGTACCCCATTGAAACCAGCGGGGTATACAATGGTGGCTCTCCTGGAGCTGACCGCGTAATTTATGACAACAGTGATCGCTTTTGCGGTGGGTGTCCTATTCTGTCCTGTCGCCTCGTGCCACCAAGTGCCTAACCTTGCTTTCTCGATGACAGCGTGTTTGACCCACACTGGAGCGCCAACGACAGACGGATTCGTCAGGTGTTCCTAGTATTGTTGTTCTTGAGTTAGTTGCGAGAGCGCTATCATGTGTACACACTCCGATATTACCCAGACCACACTTTGTATCTTCGATAGCTGTGAGCATGTGTACAATGTTTTCGATCAAGATAGCCCAGGTGATCACTTGTGAAGGACTACGAGGGAGAGCGACACAGCAGCGCAATGGACGTACGAATTCCCCAATATGTGATATTCGTGTGGTGAAGTTGAAATCGGAAAAGGGCGATGGAGGGGGAAACCAATCTCTGGTTTGCTTATCTAGAACACTTTTATATCCCACTACTTGCGTTGCTGACTGATTGACAATGAGTGCGATCCTGTTGTGACGGTTGGCGGGATATGGCGGGGATTTTCTAGCGGACAGGTTTTGGATTCGGGGGTCCACTCATTCCCGGTCCGTTCGTAAATCCTACCCACTGCACGATCGGTCGGTTTGAGAGAGCTGCAATGTGGCCATTAATAACGGATTGTCTTGTTGGCAAGATACCTGCTGCTCAATTGAGATAAAGTCCAATGCCTGGCGAAATAATGGATAGCCAGAGGTAACACCGCAACGACCAATGCTTGTCAATACCGTTGACCATGGGTTAAAAACCTCACGCTGACAGACATAAGTACCGGCTATTGCGAGCCTACCGTGATCCTTCTTCGTGACTCGGTCTCTCTTTGTCTCCCACAACTAGGCCAGACTATGTTGCATTTTTGACGGTCGTGAGGATAACAGGGTTTTTTCTGAAGCCGCGGAATAAACAGTTGGAATGACCATAGCTTTGTCCCGAGATCATCAAGCTGTGAAAAGACCCGACGAAGAGGCACCATCGTTTCCTTGCTTCCCTGGAATCTTCATATCTCAGACCTGAATATGAGGGGACGGGTCGACTCGAATGATTTCGGTTGTTTTGGGAGCTGATCTCCACCAACGATCGTCCAGCTCCAGGATACCCCAAGCGCTTTCGCCCTTCGCTCTTTATATCTTCTGGTTCCTTGAGCTTTCTTACTTGCTGCTTAATCCGCTAAATCATGAGCGCTCTTCGAAAATATGTGGAGCGCGCGGAGCAAATAATGTGTGGGGCCTTCGTGCGAACCACAAAAAGAAATACAGTCTTGACCCAAGTCTCGAGGCTGTTTCCTGGCCTGTGTCGGTTCCCGTAGTTCTCGTGAATCCGGTGGGCGGGGACATGTGCTACTCTTGGAAGCTACTCGGTCTAAGACTCCGAAACTCCCCTCCAATCATACACGGCGGCACTCTCTTTATCTGTATATCAACGACGGCCTCACCTTGCTAGTGCTTATCGCTTATGCTTCGTGCGAAGTCTTCCTTCCCATTGGGTTCATACTAACTTCTATGTTTCCACGGGTTGATCTTGACAGCTCTCCATCCAAACCCCAATACCCTCTTTGGTATGCCTTTCAGCTCTAAATCCACTGGTATTTTTAATTACGCGTGAACTCTGGCATATGCACTCTAAAAAGCCTATGGCTCTGTCACGCGACATATGGCCCCGGAAGTTGACTGATAAGGAGCCTGGAAATCGCAGTRTGRGGAGCAGCAGATAGTGGATAAGGACTCCTTCAACTCTGCAATCCTGCCTCTCCGATTATCAAGGTAACCGAGTCGCCTAACATGGCCATTCAACGTCGGGAAAAGCTCCCAGAGACGGTAAAATCACAAAGGGAGGCGTCACTGGAGAAGAGCCTGGAGGAGAAGACCGAGAACGTCGAAACTTCCAGTGGTGGTTCTGTCGACTTTCGTCATGGTGACGAAGCTTTGAAGCTCGTCGACGCGGAAAACGTGGTACAGTTTAGTGAGGAGTATAACATCAAGCTCAGGCGGAAATTAGTTTGTATCCTGCTTTGTTGAGCTGCCTGTGCTCATCCGATGCTGTAGGACATGCTTATCCCGCCTATCTGTGCTGCCGTGTATTTCAGTCAATACTTGTAAGTCCTCGTCCTCTTCAGCCGATATGCACTGAAATGCGTTTATAGAGACAAGACATCTCTCAATTATGCCAGGTATGGTGTTCGTCTATCTCTCGTCAGACACTAGAATGTTTCAATAGTGTGATGAATTTTCCGATAACTGGTCAGGTTAGCCGCACTCTCCAATAAGTCTAACTCAAGCACTTAAACCCGCGTCCATTTTGTCTGAATTATCTAGCATTACAATCTTGTCTCAATGGCCTTTTACCTCGGTACGTTCCAACTCTTTCGCCTCCCGGACACGAATGATAATATCAGCTTGTAGGTTTTCTGTTCTGGGAATTTCCGACCACATACATCTCGCAAAAGCTACGCGTTGCGAAGTATCTGGGTATAGTCAAACCACCGCTTCTACGCCTGGCGTTCCTGACCGTGGTTATGCAGGAGTAAACATCATTTTATGGGGTATAATCCTCATGCTCCACTCAGTTGCCGGTTCTTTTGGCTCTTTCTTTGTCTTACGATTTTTGCTGGGTAAGTCTCAAACTCGAAGGTATGAAGGTTGAATGTTGAAGAATACAGGGATGTGCGAATCTTGTGTCGCCCCAATCCTCATCCTGATAATTTCTATGTTCTACAAGAAGAACGAACAAGTGAGTGCCCACAAGAAAATCCACTCCGATACTAATATCAGATCTAGGCCAGTCGCATATCCTGGTTCTACGTCATGGTCAATTGCGCGAGCGAATCCCTCAACCTGATTTATTCGCTGACGTATGCACCTAGAACGGTATCACTATGATATTTGGGGGATTTGTGGCCTATGTGAGTGGGAGACTGATATCAACGTCGCCGACTTGTTGACGCACTTGATAAAAAGGGAGTGTCGTTTTATGACGGTAGTAGAATTGCCCCCTGGAAAATAGTTTATATCCTACTTGGGGGCTTGGCCATCGTTGTTGGGATTTGTGTGCTCGTTTGGCTTCCCGATTCCCCAGTTCATGCACATTTCCTGACTCAGGAGGAGCGAATCGCTGCTCTTGAGCGGGTTCGTAATGACCAAGGTGGCATGCAGAACCAAGAACTAAAGAAGGGGCAAATCAAAGAAGCACTGCTGGACATTCGTACTTGGCTTATCGTCATCACGACTTTGCTCAGTGGGTAGTGCCTGTGCTCAGTCTGTCACTACGCTGATATATCGGCTAGCGAGCGTACCCAATGGTGGCATCAGCAACTGTGGGTTAAGTGTGAGCAGAAAGTGTCGTTTGAAACTGACTTTTGCTATTAGTTAGCAACCTGATCATCAAGAGCTTCGGTTATACGTATGTGCTTGGCTGGTTATGAGCTGGAAATGCATACCTTCATGACATATCGTATAGGACCAAACAGACTCTCATTCTATCAACGCCAGGCGGGGCGATTGCAGCTGCAATGACGCTGTTCTGTGGCTGGTACTCGGACAAAAAGGTATGCAACCTGGACGCAGAAAGCCTGGTTTCCTAAGTTTCGTCTCTTGACAGAATGAAAGGATGATACCCATCATCTTCGCCCTTGTCCCTACGATTTTGAGTGCAGGTAATACACCTCTTTATTTTATCTTATATTGTCAGTCGTTAATAATCATTTACTAGCCCTGCTTATTGGGTTCAACCATTCTGGCGAGAAGGGTGTACTTCTATTCGGTGAGCCCAATATCTTGAATGAGGACGTTGGTACAGTGAACTAATAGTCTTCAGCCATTTACCTTAGTGGTACATTCGGAAGCGCACTTTCCACTGTTTACGCATACAATGCTAGCAATACGAGCGGACACACGAAGAAAAGCACGATTAATGCCATGACCCTTGTAGCTTTTAGCGTTGGGAACATCATCGGGTCTGAGATATTCCAGCCCAAGGATGCCCCGGAGTACATCCCGGGAAAACTAGCCATCATGATCCTCCTCTCGGTACAATTGGGCATATCGATCCTTTTGCGTTGGGTAAATCTGCGACTGAACAAGAAAAAACGTGCCGTGGTCGAAGAACTCAAGAGGCGGCGGGGATGGACGGATGAGGATGTTCAAAAGGAGAGGAACAAGCATGCGTTCGCGGACTTGACCGACAAGGAGTGAGTCTTTCGCTTTGTATAACTCGCTCCACGATTCTCATTTGTGCACAGGAACCCGTATTTTATATACACAGCGTGAGTTTACAATGGGAATATGTCGCAGTTTTTGTGCCCGAGGGTAGAGCTAAATATCATTAAAACGGGCGCGATTGTACAGTACACGGCAAGTAGAAATACAAACTCTCAATATTGTAGCCGGAACATGAACTGGAAGCTGTATTGTTTGGTATCAGGGTCCCAGTGTGACCAATTCCAGTATCCAGCATCGTCCGTCTCGTCTTCAATTTCACGTGCGGGGATGCGGAAGGCAATAGTCTCATATGGCTCAGCGGCGACCTGCACATTATAAGGAAGACAATCACAAGTTAGGCAGAAAGGTACGTACGATGAGATATTGGTAAGCCTTGTTAGGGGGCTCTCTTTTCTGCTCCCAAGCGCTCATAAAGCGTCTTCGAGGTAAAACTCCCGACTTGATTTGGGGAAGGTGTACCTGTACCATCATACCTTCTTTTCCGGTGTCCCTGTCTCTGACTTTGGTGACGCGGTATCCGGGTCGGCCAATTTTTAAGAAGACTTTTCGTTGCACGCTGCTTTGGGCAGGCGCAATCATGAGTTGGGTTTCTTTTGCATCACGGGCGGCACGTCGCGCAAGGTTGGTCTGGTGCTTTTTCCCCTGAGTATGGGCAAGATACGATCCTTCGTTGGTGTGCAGTGTCAAACAAAGACGGCACTCGAGTGAACCAAGATGGTTGCGTAGGATATAAGGATCCTGGACGGGGTCAGAGGAGGAGAGGAGAAACGAGAGAGAGATGGACATACTTTTGCAAGGTCGATGGTCTCCAAAGCCAGCTTCCTCAGACGTTCGCGTCTGTCGACATTCGTCTCTGAGGCGCCAGCAACACCACCACCGCCGAATTTTGAACCGACACGATTCTGTGACAGCGTCAGTGAGCTCCTGAGTCTTAATTAATGTCTACAAACCTGGTAATCTAAGCCAGGATAGTGTGAGTGAGGAATGCTAGAAACATTTGAGCAAGAGCCGACGTACCCATTCTTGTGTGAGCTGCTGGTAAGGGCAAGCAAAAAGGTGACTGGGCCTGGATCAATTAGGCTGATGTAAGCAATGTGCATCGAGATCCCCTTGCCCGATCATCACTACAAAAAATAATTTGGCCAAAAGCTCGTCCCTCTCCCCAGAATATGGCCGCACAAAAGCGTACCATTGACGACGCCTTGTCAGATCGAAAAAACAAAAAGGCGAAGACTTCTGGTAAACCAAAAGTGAAGGCTGAAAAGCCTGGCACTCTCATAACAGAAGAAGTCGATTTTCCTCGGGGAGGTGGTACTTCCTTCACACCACTAGAAGTTAAGACTATACGAGCAGAGGCGGTAAAGGAGGCCGATGAAGCTCTTTTTAAGGTATGTATATTTGCTTTGGTTGAAGTTGTGGGAGWGACTAAGCTGGTCGTCTAGGAGGCAGAAGAAGAGAGGGGAAGGAAGAAAAAGTCAAAGAAGTCCACAAACAAGGATACTGGGAAGTCCTTGGGAAAGGGAGAGTCCATACGGATCGAGCACTTGAATTACAAGGTACGCCCTGGTCAGACGGGTCCCACCCGTCGGGTACTCATGGCACTATTAGCGAGTCTTCGTTGGTATGAAGATATTCGGTCAAGTGGTCTCAATCATACCATTAGGCTTGATCATCTCTCTGCCGAATCAGCTTTACGCCCATGTTCCAATCACACAAATATCTAATCAGTTCACCGACATTTTGGAGCGTTTCGATGCCGAAGCAATGGACCTGGACGGGGAGGAGTCTGACGGGGAAGRTGAAAATAGCTCTCGTATTCCTGATCTCTTCGATATGTTCGAGATAGGCCAATACGTACGAGGCGTTGTGACGGCTGTGCATGCACCGGGCGCGAGTGACATGACTGGGGTTGGGAAACTAAGGGATGACCTCGCGAAAGCGAGTAAACGGGTGGAACTTAGTCTCGTGCCCGAGAAGGTCAATGAGGGTTTGCAAAAGGATGATTTGAAGGATGGCTTTGTGAGTGGGTTTCTCATCTTGGTTAATCACATCTATTCAAATTTACACAGACTTTACAAGCCGCTGTGAAAAGTATAGAAGACCACGGCTATAGTCTCGATTTGGGCGTTCCAGACGTCTCTGGCTTCCTCCCATTCGTCGAAGGCCCGAGACTTAACGTTGGCCAACTGGTTGATATCAATATTACCAAAGTTTCGAGTAATGGGCGTGTCTGTAAAGTCAATATTGACAGAGAAAAGCAGGCAGCGTCCTTCGTAAGTGATTGTTCAAAGTTGCATTTCCCGTGCTTATGTTTTAACTAGCTTTCTCAAGTATCATCTGTCGATTCAGTCTTRCCCGGAGCTCTCGTGCAGTGTTTGATAACCGCTGCAAATGCAGACGGACTCAATCTTCAGGTTCTTGGGTTCTTTGACGGCACAATTGATTTGTTCCACCTACCTKCAATCCAAGAGAAGTCGTTCAAAGTTGGCAAAAAAGTGAAAGCAAGGGTCCTTTACAATTACTCAATCTCCCCACCCAAATTCGCTCTTTCTCTGTCCGATCACATTGTGCATCTTCGACCACGCCTTATCTCTTCCGGAGAGGCTCCGAAGCAGTTACAAGAAGCCTATCCTATTGGAACCATAGTTGATGTGGCAAAGGTGCTTCGGGTGGAGAAGGAGCGGGGCATCATTGTTGAGGTTGGGGATGGTCAGGAGGGCTTTGTTCACGTATGAATTACAGACCGGCTATCTACGCCCGGAGTGCTGATTTCTGTTCTAGATATCTCACCTCTCAGATGATCACGTACCCTCACTCAACGCCAGCGGTCCCTGGAAACCTGGAACGATTCACCGTGCTCGTATCACAGGCCACTTCGCGTTTGATGGCCTACTCCAGCTATCTCTTAAACCATCGATTTTAGAGCAGAAATATCTTCAAGTAACAGATGTGGAGATAGGCGAGGTCCTCAAGGGCACGATAAAAAAGCTGACAAGTTCGGCCTTATTTGTAACGCTGGCTGGCAATGTTGACGGTGTTGTGTGGCCGAATCATTACGCCGATATCGCGCTCAAGCACCCTGCAAAGCGGTTCAAGCCTGGGGCCAGCCTGAAGTGTCGGGTAAGTGACGTGTATCATCTAATCTCGACTCTTGTCTCATTAAGATATGCAGGTTCTTGTTGTCGATCCTGAGAAGAAACGTATATCTTTGACCGCTAAAAAGACCCTGGTCGAGTCAAAGTTACCTGTTCTCTCGAAAATTGAGGATATTCGTGTGGGAGTCGTGACACACGGCGTGATCTTCAAGGTGCATGATAAGCACCTCCTTGTCGAGTTCTACAACAATTTGAAGGCTGTCATTCCACTTAAGGAAGTTAGGTATTGGCATTCATACGCTATATTTTAGCTACCACCTGATTCCTATTTCTTGCAGTGAAACCCCTGTTAGCAACCTCACGGAAGCATTCCCCATTGGCAAAGCCGTTCAAGTCCGTATCATCACAGTGGAACCTGACCAAAGACGCATACTGGCCAGCATTCGGCAGGCTGCTTCTACGTTTACCTCTGCTGTTACTGATATCAGCGAGGTTGAAGTTGGGAATATCGTCGGGGGAGCTATTACCGAGATCCACAAGGACAATGTAGTGCTACTACTACAGCCTACGCGAGTCCGTGCTTTGTTGTCGCTCAAGAACTTGGCCAACCACCGAGGGGTCGCTCTCCCGAATGTCCGCACTGAGCTCAAGGTTGGCGAGAAACTTGATGACCTCGTTGTTGTCACCAGGGATATGGAAAAGGGGCTCGTGATCGTAGCCAACGCACCTAAGGCTAAAGCTACTCTACCCAGCAAGAATTCATTATCCATTGATACTGTTACTATCGGACAAGTAGTCGGTGGACGTGTCACTCGCCACTCCCGGCATGGTGCAGTYRTGAAGATCACCTCCCATATTGGTGGTATAATCCACCCAACAGACATCTCTGACGACTTTAGCAATGGGTACACTTATCCACCTATCGACTCAATCTTGAAAGCGGTGGTGGTGGAGGTGGACAAAGCTAAAAGACAGCTCACACTCTCAACGAGACGTTCGAGGTTTCATCCGGACGAGACTAGCCAAGTCGTTGACAAGGAGATCAACGGTGTATCTGACTTGTTTGTTGGCGCAACCGTGAGGGGCTTTATCAAGAGCGTAGTTGACCATGGGGTGTTTGTYACCATTGGACGGAATATTGATGCTCGTGTTCAGATCCGCGAACTCTTCGATGAGGTGGGTGCATACGCTTTCCAGGAGGCTAGTTTCGTTTAAAGTGTTTGTAGTTCATCAAGGACTGGAAACCTCGWTTCCAAACGAATCAGTTGGTYAAGGGTCGCGTCCTGAGGTCAGGATTCTTTTTTCATAGTTTTAAAGCAATCTCAGACATCCACCCACAGCGTAGATGCCGAAAACAAAAAGATTGAGGTAACCTTCCGGTCAGGAGACTTGTCTGCTCGAGAGCTTCAAGCCAAGCGTTCGCCTCTCGACTTTCACGAAGGGGARAAGGTTGACGGTGTCGTCAAAAGGATCGAAGACTACGGCCTCTTCATTCAGATTGATGGCACTAAGCTCAGTGGACTGTGCCACAAATCAGAAGTACTTGCCACTTTCTCATTAACGAGTCGAGACGCTGATTCACTTCTGTAGCTTTCCGACAATGAACATGCTGATGTCAGTGTCGCTCTCAAAAACTTCCGTGAAGGAGACCGTGTCAAGGCCATGATCATCAGTRTTGACAAAAAACGAATTTCCCTGAGTCTGAAGCCTTCCCATTTCACTCAGGAGGAGTTGGGAGAAGAGGAGRGTGATGAATCCGACACTGATGCTGATGTTCAACTACCAGGCCCTTTCGGTGTTGTCAGTGGGGATGCCCCAGACAGTGAAGATGAAGAGCACGAGGGTACAAGCGAAGAGGCCCACTCCGGAGAAGAATTCGRGGAGRATGGGGAGGATGAAGATGTGATGGAGGTCGATGGAAGCGCTGCCACTCAGCTGTTCCAATCCACTGAACAATCTGAAAAACCCGTCACGGCTACGSCGTCYGCACCTGCCCTGTCGCTSAGCGGTGGATTCARRTGGYAYGGYGTTGATCAGTCCCAGGATGCAGACCAAGTCCAAGAATCGTCGGRGAGCGAAAGCGRGAGTGGGGGTGAAGAGCWAACRCAAAAGAAAAAGAAAAAGAAGCGCAAGGAAATCGAACAAGAYCTAACYGCAGAACTGCATACCAARACTCCCGAATCCAATGCCGACTTCGAGCGTGTGCTCCTGGGCTCYCCCAACTCGTCATAYGTCTGGATYCAGTATATGTCGTTCCAGCTTCAGCTCTCCGAAATCGATAAAGCTCGTGAGATTGGGAGGAGAGCCATCAAGTCRATCAACTTCCGTGAAGARCAGGAACGTCTCAACGTCTGGATTGCGCTGCTCAACCTCGAAAACATTTACGGCACTGAAGAATCTGTGGATGCCGTGTTCAAAGAGGCTGCCCGTGCCAACGATTCCAAGACTGTCCACCTGCGCCTTGCGTTCATATTTGATCAGTCCGGAAAACACGACAAAGCGGTTGAACAATACCAAAAAACCTGCAAGAAGTTTGGACGTAGTTCCAAGGTTTGGACATTGTTCGCCGAATCCCTCCTCAAATTTGGMGACATCGAGGAAGCTAGGAAGCTGCTTGCTCGTAGCTTCCAGAGCTTAGACAAACACAAACGTAYATYCATCYTTRTTTTGTTCCRGGATCCTTTGACTCAATTCCTACTTAGACATCAAAACGGCCTCCAAATTTGCCCAGCTAGAATATAAGCACAGCGATCCAGAGCGCGGCAAAACAATTTTCGAGGGCATYATCGACTCCCATCCAAAACGATGGGACATTTGGTCGGTTTACATTGATATGGAAGCCAATCARAAAAGCATCCAGAGCATCAGGTACTWTYTRTATTYTTYCCTCAAGSAYTCRGCTTACCGTTTGCCATAGGAATCTCTTTGACCGTATTTTTGCGTTCAAAATGACCAGCCATAAAGCCAAGTGAGTCTCATCGAGGGATACATATATAAGGAGAAAGTGTTCTAAGACAARCTTGTCATTACAGATCGTTTTTCAAGAAGTGGCTCGAACTGGAGCGCAGGATAGGTGRCGAAGAGGGGGCAAATACAGTCAAGCAGAAAGCTGTCGAGTGGACTCAGAGAGCGGCAAATGCGTCGTGATAATAATTATAACGAGGATCGGTTAATAACAACAGCTCCAGGGGCTGCTTTTATAAAGAGCGGAAATATTTGTAAGATGAAAAAATGATGGTTGATGACACCATGYGGAGCAYRGGGCGGAAGAATATTAGAGGGTGAGACAATCCAAGTGAATGACGGGGGCAAAAAAATGGGAGGGGTCACTCGAAGGGTATAAACAAAAATAAATGCATAGATCAGCAAGACCGGTGCGAGGGGAAGGTAGAAGGTACAGTGTTATGACCGCGGTGATCTCGTTCTGTCCGGCATGGTGATAGTCGGGT
Organism: Lepiota subincarnata; assembly: GCA_023014305.1. NCBI lineage: Eukaryota > Fungi > Basidiomycota > Agaricomycetes > Agaricales > Agaricaceae > Lepiota > Lepiota subincarnata. Next base: position 542,175 of record JAECYV010000001.1, on the reverse strand, counting down.
CGGAATCAAAGTCGCTCATGCGCCGTCGGTGGCTCATCGAGCTTGCCGCCAAGTGCCGTTGCCAGTCGTCCAACTCGCTTGAGAGATGCTCAAAGGCCAGAGCGTTCTCGGAACTTGATGTACTTGTTCGTTGACCGGAAATTCCAGATATAGGTCTATTACCGAAATCTGGACGGTCGACCTCAAGTAGGATCTCGATTTTGCGTGATAGCTGTTCATTTTCTCTCCGTAGATCAGAGTTATCRTTGTTGAGTTTCTCTAGAAGCGTCTCGTTGTGCCCACCGCGAGCAATAATGAGGGATTCCTTGAGCCTCTCGACGTCATGCTGAAGCTCTTCGGCTTGAGTAAGGCGATCATCGGATTCTCGTTGTGAGGCGAGAAGTTTATCACGAAGGAGATCAATATCCTTCTCCAGCGCTTCGATCCGTGCGCGTAAGTCCTTATTCTCGGTGCGCAAATGCTGAACTTGTCGCTGAGCTTCAATRACTTGCCGTGAGAGTTCATCCTCAGAGGGGGTYGAACGGCCGTTGACGCTCCGTATYGGCCTGCCACTCCTTGCAGCGTCAAGATCAGTTTGCAGCTGTGTGTTAGCGTTCTTCTGCTTCGTAAGCTCTTCACGCATCTTCCTCATCATCTTTTCGGTTCCCCTTAGGAAGATGTCAGTATGAAGCAGATTAATRGTGCGAAATCCATAAACTTACTTGACGTAATGGACRGCGAGTCGGTAGTCCTCCTCCATCTGTCGAATCTGGGCAACATGRTTTTGCTCTGCATCAACCAACTTGCGCTCAACTTCTTGGACGCGAGCATCCGAATCAAGTTCATTGCTCCCRATCCTCGARCTCTGTGTTGATCGAACGTGGTCCAGCTGACTCGTCAAGTCGTTCACTTGGGCCTCCGCATCCCTTGTCCTCCTCAGTACTTGAGCCAACTCTCGTTCCGCATTTTCGTGCAATCGTGTCCTCTCAGCGAGCTTATTTTCTAGCTCGGTAACCACGGGTGAAGGTGTTGTCCGTGCTCTTGATGATGACCGCACATCATCCTCGTCAACGCTGATCCCGTTGTCTGTGAGGTAGTTCCTGAGCATGGCGAGCTTGATACTCGCATCCTTTGCTTCTTTGTCCCTCTGCTGCAGCGACACCTCACGCTCCGAGAGCTCCTTGCGGAATTTCCCAACATCCGCTAATACGCTCGACAACTGTCCACGGAGCCCAACGATCTGCGTTCTCAACGCCGTTTGCTCATTTTTCTGCTCCAACATWTGTCTCTTCTCCTCTTCTAGCTGATTCTGCGCACCGTCTGCTCTAGCATCGGCCTCTCTTAATCTCAACCTCARACTCTGCGCCTCAGCCTCCAGAGCCTGCACCTTCTCAGAATATCCGCGCAGGAACCTGTCCTCATCCGTCTTCAAGTCCCGATGCGTATCCAATAGCTGTCCAAGGCTTCCGGTGGTCAGCGCCCTCAGGGCGTCGGCCTCCTCGCGCGACTTAGCCCATGAGGTCTCCACGTCCGTCAAGCGAGCACGTGCAGTATCAGCTTCGGTTGTCAAAGTCTCTACCTCACCCCTCATCTCCGCCAAATTTGTTTCGAGAGTATGAATCTGCTCTCGAGCGCGTTGATATTGCATATCCACCTCATCCGCGCGTGCTGAAGCCGCTTGCAATGCAACCCGTGCTTGGTCCAGGGCCCTTATATGTTGATCCCGTGTTCGCGTGAGCTCATCGACCTGCGATCGGAGCGTTATCTCATCCGCCTCCCGCTGCTCCAATAGCGAGCCCTGAGATACGAGGCGATCCGCTTGGTCGCGAACCTTCAACTCCAGGACCTTSTGCTTTTCCTGAAGATCTGCGTGTGCTCGTAGTGCCCGTTTATGAGCTTCATCCACCATCTCCGCGCGTTTGAGCACGTCCTCAACCCGAACTTCGGCTTGTTGGAAGAGTGTCGTCTGAAGAGCCAGTGAATCACTAAGCTCGCCAATCTTGCGATCTTGTGTCCACCGCTCGCTCATAAGGTTCGTCACACTCTGCTCGAGGTATACGATACGATCGCGTTCAATCCGTGAAATGTCGCTTTCACTGTTTGCTTCGATAGCAGCGAGTTTGGCACGGTAGTGGGCTGCTTCTTGCGTCGCGCTTGTTTTTACTCGTTCGGCCTCCGCTACCTGCTCTGAAACCTGCCTAGCTTGCTCTGCCATAGCGACCTATAAAAAGTAAGGGCCATCTCTTAACGGCGAACATCAAAAAAWAWATATTCACCTGCATCTCTGCCCTGAACTGCTTGAACTTAAACAATAGCTCAGCGCGATCGGCATCTCCACTTCCATCAAGCGTGTTATTTAATGAGAGATCTGGGATCCCTTGCCGATCGGTCAGCACGTAGCCTGCTTKCGTAGCCTTCACTATAGCCTCCTTCAACCACGACATCTGCATCTTGAGACTATCCAACTCAGCGTCCTTCGCCTTCAAGTCTTTCAGAAGGTCAGCAGCGACGTTGCCCACAGATCCATTGCCACCGGATCGCGATGGATGATGGAATACGCCGTTCAATGCGGGCGAGCTATTTTGCGAACCGGAACGGGCCTCACCTCGCGGCCCAGAGCGGTCCACGGCAGGGGAGGCGCGTCCAGTAACGACGGGGGATGAGCGGCCCGTAATACCGTTAATGGCCATGGAAACGCCAACCATGTTGGGTTGTCTTGAGTCGTACATTGTGCCGTTAGGTGAAACAGTGCGGGCTACAGCGCCTGCTGGGATAGGGCTTATTGTGCGCTGTTGTGGACGGGCCTGTTGATTAGGGGACATAGCTCGCTCGCGTTGTGAATGTGAGTCCGAGGTGCCCACATCCATACCATCATCGGTTCCTGCCACATCGTCCTCTCGGCGGGGCCTAACTGGTGCTCTTTCGTTTGCTGAGAAKATTTGTTGTGTAATACCGTTTGGCTTGTTGGAGCGGGTACTCGCGGGTGACGTCGCCCTGGTCCGCGGATCGTCTGATTCTGTTGGAGCAGAGGCAGGTGAGAGTGGGCGCCCATTGGACATCGACGCCGGGTCCTGCTGTATGTGTGTAGCGGTCGGCTTGCGTTCGCCATTAACCGGTTTGTCGGGAGGGTATTTGATATGTTCTAGGGAAATGGTATTAGCGCATCCCTCTCCCAGTACGCCAGCTGGACTTACTGGTATCGAGAACATGTGTGATGTTTGGGTCATCCACTCTCGATTGTGAAAAAGACTCGCCGCCAAGTACAAAAACCTTGGTGCCTATAGATGCCATAGCATGCCCGGAACGACCAGTTGGCGCCGGACCCATGTTCTGGAACATGTACCATCTCTGGTCTGAGGATAACAGTCAGCTGCGAATAGGTATCAAGATGATCACAAATACGTACTGGAGATTTTGAATGCGGCGAGATCACCCAAATCTTTGCCATCTACACCTCGACCACCAAAGATGTAGATAACATCATCAACGACGGCAGCAGCATGGCCCTCCCGTGGAGACGGGATGAAACCAATACACTGTAGCTCTGTCCATCTCCGAGTATTTAAATCGAAAGACCAGGTATCGTTATAGTGATATTGTCCATCGGTTCCACCAAATCTAGATTAGGATAGCTGTCAACCATGTACAGTTTKAGCCAAAGGCGATCAAACGCACATAATAAGGCGGTCTTCGTATGTGACGCAGACGTGGCCCGTGCGTTGAGCCGGTCTTTCTTGTGATTCGGGTTCGTAGTGTTCCCAAGCTGTTTTTGTTCGTACTAGCCGGAAAATTAGATGCGGGGACGAGAAGTCGAACTAAGTAGGGCGCTTACATGAGTTAAGATCAAACGCCCACAGATCGTTCAAGAATACGCCATCTACTTGTCCACCAAAGACCAAAAATTTGGAGCCTGTCATTGTAACTGCGTGTCCATACCGGCCCGCAGGAGCGGGGCCATGTACAGTAACTTTGGTCCATTCGCGAGAAACTTGTAGTCAACCCTGTATCAGGACCCACGGTTTCCTTCCGGTGGAGGAAAGTGACGCACCAAGGTTTAGCAGGTACAAACCATCATCCTGGGGTTCGTTTCTTGAGGGGTCTGTTTTGGTATCTCCACCCCACACAATAAGAACGCTGCTAACCAAGGCACTTGCATGCCCCACCCGCGGACTGGGTATCTCGCCCGCAGTTTGCAGTAGCGTCGCAGCATTATCCTTTGTCGAGTACAAATACAAATCGTTCCGAGCCGACTCTTTCACAAGACCTCCGAAGATGTAAAGGTCCCCACCAGGAGCAGCATTCGCAGGCAGGGCGTGGCCGTAACGAGGAAAAGGTGAAGGGGATGGCGTCGTTTGTTGAATAACCCCAGGGTTAGGCAGGACAGCAGGGGGCAGGAGGACGAGGCGGCGGGCTGACCATGGGTATGCAGGTCTTTCGCGTTGTGGGGGAGGCTGTGACGGCTGTTGTGGTTGCGGGTGCTGCTGATGCTGCTGGTGTTGCGGGGGAAGTTGCGCTTGCATTGAATTAGAGCTCTGCAATCCAGCACCYGGTGGACTTCCGCCTCTGGGTCTTTGGACCAAACCGATGTTGCTAAGGGGAGAAAAAAGTGAGCTGACAGAAACCCAAAGGTGACTACCCAAGTGGCACAAGAACGGCTGACGACAGAAAAAAGACACTCACGGGCTGTCCATCGGATTGTCTCCACGCAGACTGCCCGGTTGACTGAGRGTCCCGTCCTTGCTGGCATTTCCGGAGAGCTGTGCGAGGGCCTGGCTCCCAGATTGGGCGACAGTCACATTTGCGGGAGGCTGGTTATTCTTCTTCTTGTAGAAGAAGGACATTCTACGGGTTCTCTTTCCGAAGAGCGACGGAATGGCTGGCTTTTAGTCGGGTATTGGTGGAGATATGTGGCGGTGAATACAACTGATGTCGACTTGGCTGAGCGTCAGAATGGTGGGGGGAGATGAAAAGGGCCAGGTGGATGATTGAGGGAGGGGGGAGTAGGCCCGCCTGTTTGGAAGTCGGAGCGGAGGGGTAGGGGCGTGGGATGGGCGGGGGGGGGAGAGGCAGGCGAAGGAGTTGGCAGCCAGCAATTCTTTTTCCCAACACCACAATCATCCCCCTCTTGTTTGCCTGTGTTTGTCACACCGCCCCCTGCTCCCATTTCCCTCCTGCCCACACCCCACAACTGTGCAGGCACCAGCACCCCCCAGGGCCATGCCTGCTACACGCATAGCGCTAGTCCTCAACAGCCAGCAGCCTACCCCATACGACGTATATCTTCCCCCCCTTGCCAAAGGTAGATGCCCTACAAACGCCTCCACACATGTAAACAACCCCACAAAGCATAACTCAAGTGGCTTGCCACCTGACACACTACTTGCCCAAAACTTACTAAACTCCGAAAGCGTAAAAAAAAAAAAAAAAAAAAACACATCTCTCTGGAACAATCACCCTACCCCCATCACCTGTCGCTTTTGGGAGTTGATGGAAACGCACTTCCCTCGCAACGGGTGTTCACATATAACCCACATCAGGGCGATACATTCACATTCCCTGGTCGACTAACTGCCACCAGCTGAGATTTTGAAATTCGGTTGTGTAGCTTTGTTTACCTCTTGCCTTGTCTACCTTGAATGCTCTTACCCGCCTTGACGTCTAGTTTTATCTCCCTGCCAGAAATTTTTACAGCCGCTTTTGACAGCYTAACAAGGTTCCTGGCCTGTAGCATGCTGCCAGTACTTCTCAAAGCAGACCACGGGCGACGGCAGTCAACTCATATCCTGATGCCAATCTCGTCACGACTCGGCTTCCCCTGATGGGCCATAATCCCCACGCATTGTCCATGGATTGAGCAATGATGTATCAAAATATCCCAGCTGCCTGAGCCGGCGCCCGACCCTAGAGAAGCCGATCTGACCTGCCATATGCATACCCATAACGAACCCGAATATATGTAATATACTCAATAGATTAAACACCATCATTAATCAGATCCTGCAACAACGGTTTCCCTTTCAGAATCCCAACGTCGGCACTCCTCTTCATCTTCTTCACAGGTCTGACATCCCCATCACTGACATTCTCCTTCTTTCCACTCCTCTTCGATGGGGTAACTTTGGACTCTTGGCTTCCACTTGCATTTTCGTCCGTCCTGGGAACCGAGATCGGAATTTCCCCGGCTGCAGTATGGGAGCTGTGCGACCCAGATGGTAACTTCAACACCCACCCCCTCTCATCCATCAAATTAAAAAACTCCTTTAGCAAAGGCGCAGCCTGTAACGTCTTCCTCGACCCAAATATGACCAACTTTGACCTCGCACGGGTGAACGACACATTCATTCGCCTCCAATCTTTTACTAAATCACCTGTCTAAAACAAAGTTCAGCGAGCCATTTAGATCAAAAATCAAGTAAACACTCACCCTGTTCTCTTCATTCGACCTCACCATTGAAAAGATCACACAATCCTTATCTCGTCCCTGACTCCTGTCCGCCGTCAGAATTTCCAAATCCTTCCTCCCACCCAACAAATGCGAGATCAGCTTGACTTGCTGTCTGTACAGCGTAATAATTCCGATCCGCTCGGCGGAGATCCCGCTTTCCATCAGCACCTCTGCCACTTGACGCACCAGCTCGGCTTCGAGCTCGTTCTGAATGAGGTCACCTGCTCTTGACTCGCGTGCAGGTATATCGTCTGTGTCCACGAACACCGCTTTACAGCTAAAGAGGGTCAGCATATCCATTTAYRGACYRATYYYYATCTACTTACTTTTCAYCCAACAGCTTCTGCATCCAACAACCTCCCTCCACACCGCCACAAGCCCTTCCTCCGCGCTCACACAAGCTCTCTACCACCTCCTTTCGRCTCAGCGTCAAACCCCTCGTCCTGACGCTTTCTGATCCACACCGAAGTCKGTTCCCATAAATCAGTCGGTTCGATAGCGTCATAATATCCTCATTCATCCTATACTGTTCYGCCAGTTCTAYCACTGCCTCYGGRTGTGCGTCCGAGAGACGACGGAAGAGCGAAATATCGAGACCCTCTTGTCGTGCCTGTACACTGCGGATCTGGARGGTTGGAGACTTWRRAAAAWWRA
>JAECYV010000001.1:474231-526277 GCA_023014305.1 Lepiota subincarnata | reverse complement strand
GGRAAACGTACGAGTGGGGGAAGYTGGAAATGGTCACCGACGAGGACGAACTTCTCTGCAAATCGTAATGGGCCCAAACACGTCGGCAAYGTGATTTGTGACGCTTCATCTACGATACAGTAGTCGAATTTTCTACGCCCAAACAAGGCRCTGTAACGACCATTCATCAAMCCTGACCTGAYCAAATAGAAAAWGAAACACTYACTGGTCAACAGAAAGGCAYGTRGTGGCMACAACGGGAGGGCTCATAAGCTGCATCTCCARCTGCTCAATCGTCGTAGCTTGCTTCCTTCTGGCCAAAGTAAACTTCTGCACATCCGGATGGATTTTGTCCAAATTCCCAAGTCTCAGCACCCCAAATCCAACCTCTCCCAGCTCTTCCAACTTCAACAGCACGTTATCCACAGCAGAATGCGTATACGCACTCAACAACACGGTCTTTCCCAGTCCCACAAGCACCCTCACAAGACTCGCAATCACACTCGTCTTGCCTGTCCCYGGCATTCCTAGGATCAGTGCATAATCCTTGGCGCTCAGTGCCTTCTCCACCGCTCCCTTCTGGTTCATATTGAGGTGCTGYGTGTGCGAGGTAAAYTCTTCCCGSTCCYGTGAAYGCGCCYGAACCCGAGTATTGTCACCGGCCCAGYCCARATTCTCGAACACCGGCTTGCGTAAATCGACCACCAACTCCAAYCTCTTCACATCTCCCTCGGCATAAAACATCTGYGCAAGGTTSCCCCTTATCCTCGCCATCCCACTGGATAGATCATCTTTATCGACCCTAAACRTGATTTGTTTTCCYTCCTCCCCTGCTTGTCGCTGGTGACGTCTCCGAGTCTCTAGGCTCCATCCAATCTTTTTCAAATCCAACTCATGRTCCACACCGACCACCACCTCTCGYGGCATCAAATCTACGATGAAACCCCTCGCCAGCGCCAACAAGTCTGGTTCCACCGAAATTGTGATTGGGTCCCCGACGCCCATATGCCCATTCARYAGACTCTCGAACTCSACTTCCACTCTGYTGCCTTGAGARATCTGAGTCCGYAAYCTCGTTYGTGAGGCACGRATAAAGCGATAAGTGAATTTGTGTATCTTGTCCTTCCCCGTATTCACAAGRTCTGCCTCCGCGTTGTCCACCTGTACTTGGTAGTTGTGTCCGGCAGAGCTCGGAGGAGAGGACTTGGGRTCGTATGTTGCATCGAGTACCATCATCGAAAAACATCGTCCCTTCTCCTCTCTCTCCTTTGACCCCATGGTCCACAGCTCTTTCTTAAATCGATGGATGTCCTTTTCCTCCAACGAAATGAGTCTTTCCCATTTCTTGAAAAACTCGAKCTGGTGTTGAGTCAGATGCGARGTTCTMAGGTCGTATGTATCTGCAATGGGTGACGTGGTRTCTATGACACCTTCCACGGCCTAAAATATCAAAGTGAGTTGAAATTGRRAGACRAAWGGRGCATAGAGTCACCTTGCGATACAACATACAAGTGTTTAACACAAAACACCTCTTGCACACCCTCTCATCATCCACCGTTGGAGGTAGAAATGGCTCGTCGTCCCCTCCGACTCCTCCCTTATCTCCCCGATTCGACTTGGTTGTCCCATGCCGCCGCATCATGTACTCAGCTAACTCATTCCTCACGAGCATCAACCCTCTCAACTCATTCCTCACCACTGGCACCCTAACCACTTCCTCTCGCTGCGTATAATACAACAAGCCTGCATCCACCTCTTGATGATACCTCTCCGCCACGAGCAGGGTATAAAGCATCGTCTGTGCGCGATGCTCCATACTCGCAGTCGAGCGCCCAGTTTTGATCTCAAAAGGCACTGCACCCGAAACCATCTCCATCTCTCTGGATTTAGGGAAGTAATGATTAATTTGGTTGGAAGGCGCTTTAGGTTGGGAGACTATCGAATGCACAGTGGCATCGATTTTCCCTTTGAGGCCATAGGTTGGTGACCAGATGTCTTCTTCAACATCGACGAGATTAGTGATTGCAAGCAGAGACTGAGGGTCACTCGGGGAGGACCTTGTATCTGTGAGAACACCCTCGAGCTGATGCAAGACGTCAGTAAAATTGACACCATGTAAATATAAATCATACACACCTTGGGGGCCTCGCTCAAGTACTTCCTCGCAAATGCAATCAATCCCTTCGCCCTAGTTTTGATCTCCCGCAACGCATCCTCGATAGTCATCTCGATCTGCACGATGTATACCAGGTTTTTCCTCACGATTTCGTCAATCCGCTCTTCAATCCACTTCTCCTCCCAACAACTCTCATTCATACACAGTTGCATAACTTGGTGAAGGATATTGCCCCACACGAGGGCGGGGGTGGTATCACTGGTGGAACGAACAAGGTTCGAAAGTAAAGGTTTGCGTGTGCATTGAGAAGCGTTAGAGAGGGCGGTTGCAGTGATTAGGATGTCGGGGTGGAGGATGAGGTAGTTAGATTTAGAGGTAACGCGGATGGTAGATGTGAGGGACGATGACGAGGACGGTAGAGTTTCAAAGGGTCCGATGACATTGATTGTGTCGCCTAGGTATCAAAATTATAACTAGTGCARAGAARGTAACATTGGACATACCTATACGGACGCCAGTTGCAACCCAGTCATCTTGAAGGATTACAGAGCGTCTYTCTTCGCCTGGCTCGACTCTGACCGTTAGTTTCTACGTGCAAGAGATAAGGTTTCGTCAATGCGGTGAGAGCGGCTCGTTGACTWACCTTTTGCGAACGGCCCCCGACCTCAAACTTGGAAACAGATTCAACAAAGCAACGGGTACARAYRTCCTTYTGGTATTCACGCTTAGGCACGCCGGGYAAAGGTTTCTTGGGCGAGCCYAATGTTGGAGTAGATTTTGACTTTGTCGGGGACGCTTTCTTGGGTGTCATGAAATCMTTCATATCGTCCCAATCCCAGTCCTCCGCCCCTTCCAGCAGAGCGGCCATATCACTATCCATTTGGGATACAGTAGTTTGGCCTGCTGTCCCGCCAGCAACGGAAACGCCCTCCACCTTGGTCCTCTTGGGCGTTTTATTTGGCGTTTTCATTCGTTCAAGGAACCGCTCAACTTTAGGGGGTTTCTTTGATTTAGTTGGCGTGAGTGGCGGGTTGGCAGAAACTGCATCGTCTAGCCCATCGAGTATTGATTGCATAAAGTCCGCTTCATCCTGTTCAGGTGTTTTGGTCGACAACATTGAATTGATGAGAGTGGACACGCCCTGAGACCAGAGTATTAGAGAAAACCTAAGCTTTATTCAGCCTGAAAACATTTTGAGCCCACCTTTATTATCCTTGACGGGCGAGAMCAAGATGATGACTCGACGCGTGGATGGACGCGTTTATTAGCCCCTCCTGAGAAGATACGATAGTCACGTGCTCCTGTATGTGCAAATCAATTAATTTRCCCCCTTATGCAGTAGGTCCCGCCTTCCGAAGTGAGGTTGCATCAACAGGAATGTGTAGTGCTGGAGAGAGAGCAAATACTGATTGCATCGCGTAGTGGTTAGGGGTCGAAGGAATGTCTAAATAGTTGATTGGGTGAAGAGGGTATGTATTGCAGAAGTGCAAGAGCAATACCAAAGCCTGGCATTAACCTTGGTGTCACCCCATGCTTCTCTATGTTAACATCTTCCCGCTCTATGATTCGTGCATCACTGCGTCCCTCCCCCGAGCGCTGCAGGTTTTCCCCCAGCCTCTACTGCCAACTTCCATCCCCCATACAACTGATTCACAATCGCACTCCGGCGAAGGGCGCTGAGATCGTGTGTAGCATCAACATACATGGTTCGCAGCTTTTCCGCATCCGTCTCAGCCTGTGCAGCGCAACAACCCAAACGATAAGGCACTTGGTAACGAGTAGATAAGCCCGAGTACACTGACCTGGATGGCGCGGAAGGTGTCCTGGGTTTTGCGGATAAAATAGTGACGGAAGTTGTATGAACTAAAAGAACGAGACGTGCGGAGCGTGGCAGCGTAAAGACGTAAAATAGCACTTCGTGTAGGAGCTACGGGTGCCATTGTGGTCCTTGCCGGCAAATAGTGGACCAAGACGAGTCAGTAGGGTAGTTGGGATGGTGAGCGCGAGTGCCGAGTAACGGATGCGTATGTAAGCGCTCCGTTGAACTTTATTTGTTCGTTCCGCGGCCTAGCAGTTACAATGTTGAAAACACTAACTCCAGCTAAGGACATGGGTATTGGTATCAACTATCATTCCATGTAATGATATCTGCATCGCTGTCAGAGTTGTGGTCGCGCTKACGGTGCGCCATGAGGCGATCGCGAGTAGGATAGAGACGACAACAGTCTGAAAACGAGTGAGAAGAGATTCGGTACTTAAAAGGAAGGGGAGCACAAACCCGGGAGGTCACAAATAAAGATAGGTGTCCTGAGAGACGGGGTTACCATACGCGAATGCATCAAGGTGAACGACTGACTGTTCGGGATCTGTGGCCTTGCCAAGGGCCTGCACGGCCTCGCCAAGAGTGGCCTCAACCTGCTGGGGAGTGGTGACGGCTGCTGAGGTGAGGAGAACTGCTGCGGGAGCAGAGAGCAAGAGACGCACTGTCCTGGTATGCTGGRCTGGAGGGCAGAATAGAGGGGAGGGCAGGTGATGGCATGGAGGCGGATAAAATGGCGAGTGTGACGTCACAGACGCCCAGCTCTTGAGATCCTTGCTCCCAAGGCGGCGCGACCGGAATGGACCTGAAATGAACGAGCCCTCGTCTTCTTCCCGGTCGTCACCCCGTTCTAGGCTGGCAGACCGCCTGGATGCCCTTCTTGGGACAGGAACCGGCCCTCCCTCCCCCCAGGACAGCCCCCGATCCTCTCTCGACAGCCCYTCCGACCTCCGTCGCCGTCCCCCGCCCGACCTCGCCGCTCCCCACCCAGCCCCCATCCTCCGTTGGATCTCAAGTTGGTCCCCAGGCCACAGTCGCTCTCTGTCCGCTTCAAACTCTCGCCCATCCTCGCCCTCAACCTCCTCAGCCGACCTCACTCTACTTAGAGAAGCTCTGCAGGAACCACTCATCGCCCGTCCCCCCATGGCCCGCCTCCCGCCCCCCTTCAGGCCCCGCAATTTGATACGCCCTCCCCCCTTCCTAGACAACCTCACCCGCTCAACCCTCCCTACGGCATCCCTCTCTCCACCCCTCGCAGTCGCCCATTCCCAAAATGACGACTCCACCATTACACAAATTCAGCCGCCCCCGATTATCCTCAGCCACTCCCCTTCACAACGCACCTCTATTGATACCCTCCGCCGCATGTCTCTCCCGCCCTCCCAGTCCATGTCCATGACATCCGTTGCATCAGCTGSAGAATCTCCCGTCTCCACTGTTCCATCGTCCTTCCTCCCCAGTCTTTCAAACGCAGCTGCCTTTTCGTGGTGGTCCTCAGAGCCCCCTAACGACACAGATGCCCTACTGTCTGAAGATGATCGCAACCAACGCCATAGGAAAAAATGTGCGCCTTGCCCCAAGATTCCCCCGTTTCACGTGATATTGACCTACACCACTAGACAATGCTACCAAGAATCCCGTCGTATTTTGTCACGGCCTCCTTGGTTTTGACTCCGTAACGATAGGACCTGCAATTGCCCCTCTCCAAGTCACCCACTGGCGCGGAATAAAAGAGGTCCTCGAGCAGAACGGCAATGARGTTCTCGTCACCCGTGTTCCTGCAACAAGCAGCTACGTCGACCGTGCACAAGTGCTTGAGGAGCGAATATCCCAGGTATACCCAGGCAGAAGTGTACACTTAATAGGTTTGTTGTCACCCATTAAATAAAGACAGCCATCTAAATCCATAATTTACAGGTCATAGTATGGTAAATATACTCCCCTCTCTATAATCCCCATTCCTTTTTATTTATGCATCACCAGGGAGGGCTCGATTGTCGATACATGACAACTCATCTCACCCACCGCAAATTCCGTGTTCTGAGTGTTACGACCATCGCTACACCCCACCGTGGCTCCTCCTTTGCTGATCATTTCCTCAAAACCATCGGTCGGGAACGCATGCCCTCTATCATGTCCCTCTTGGACATGCTGCCCAACGGTGGCGGWGATGGAAAGGCATTCGAATGTCTGACAATAGAAAACATGAAATTATTTAATGAAGAGACGCCCGATGTAGAGGGTGTCAAATATTTCAGTTGGGGTGCAGTTTACGAACCCGGTCTAATTGACACATGGAAGTGAGTTATTTTCCATCTCTCCACTGGAGACCTCTAGTTAACCACTCATGGGGGGCAGATGGCCACATTCTGTGATACTAGAAAAAGAAGGCCCGAACGATGGCTTGGTCTCCGTCGAATCATCAAAATGGGTATGCCTTTATCTTCTACCCGTTTGACTTGACGGTTGATTRCCCGTGTTGCAGGGCACATACCTGGGTACACTTTCGCAAGTGAAYCAYCTCGATCTGGTCGGCTGGATCAACACTGCACGATACAAGTGGGCCGAGATCATGGGCAAGGAGATCAAGTTCCGACCAGCAACATTTTATATGGGTATTGTGGACATGTTGGCCAAGGAAGTAGAAGGGCAGAAGGACGAAGTGGATGAGGAGATGCAAGAGTCGACAGGGAAAGATACAGTGGAAACAGATATCGAGGGATTGGGAGCCGAAAGCCCGAGTGAGGAGATGGCAATCAAAGGGAAGGAGAAGCAGGAAACGAAGGAAAGGGAGCAAATGATCCATAGCCTAGAAGATGCGGAAGGCAAGGCTGATTCGTCAATCGAGGGCCCCAGCTGTCCCTATGTCTCTCTCCGTCCTCCTACGAGCTTAGCCAGCCAGACGGAGAGCAAGACTAGCAGCGGGAGCATAACACCACGGGCAGGGTTCTTGTCTGGAAGCAGGAGCGTCGCTGACAGCAGTGGGACAGCCACTCCCCGACCCGCCAATCGTACAGATGAGCAGATAACACCTGACGAAGGGGTGAAGAAAAGTGGGGCCTARCGATAAGATCAGCCTGACTCGGGATTTTCGAATTTCGTTAAAGATACCCCATCTACTAATTCGTATCTAGATACCACACATATGGTCTCTTTGGTTCTGAAGCAATCATCCTACTAATCACACATTTGCAAGAGGAGGGATCGATAATGATATTTGTATAGAACACAGACATAGATAGAGTGCAAAACCAAGWTGAAAACCCGAGTGAAAACAAGAATAATAAAAATGGCAAGAGCTAAATTTCAGCGTTCTCAACGCTCACCGACTCAAATCTGATCCCCTGCCATGTCGCCGCCGAACTTCAATCCACAGCACCTTTTCCTCCTTTACACCCCCACTAGTTTCACCTTTCCGTCTCTCTCTTTTCTCAGCAGACACAGGCTCCGTCGCAGACATTGGGGGAGGGGGTATACGAAACTCAAACCCAAGTACAAAGTGGGCCAACAAGAGCTTCATTACAGCGGACGCGAARAATCGACCAGGGCAAGCGTGTTTCCCATGTCCCCATGCGAGGAATGTAGGTGATGTTGCGGGGAGAGTAGATGATACTTGTCCTGGCACCGACACCGTTGACAGGGCGACCTTAGAAGGGCTGAGCTGTGACGAAGTGGAAGATGAAGTGGAAGGAGAGGAAGACGAGGGTGGAAGGGATGTTGATGATACCGAGTCCGAGTCTGAGTAGTTGAAAGTGGCGAAGCGGAAGGGGTTGAATGAACGGGCTGCAGGCGCATAGTACCGTGCATCTGTGTGAAGGAGCTGTGAACCGACAAAGAGGAGGGTGTTGCTCGGCACGGTGGTTCCATCAGAGAAACTAAGTGGGCGTAAAGATTTACGGGCCATCGTTACTGCATAGTTTGAGTTGGGATTGGAATGTGAGATCAAAGATGAGGGCGTACACTGTGGGTAGGAGGCGTTGTATGCGCTCTCACTCAGTCGCACTGTTTCTTTAAGGAAGCTATCCAGTTTGTACATCTTTTCAAGTGCGGACTTGCACCAGCCTTCCCGGCGGACAATCCCTTCGACTTCAGCACGGAGAGCTCGAGTGCATTCGGGGTTTTTGGCGAGGTTTTGGAGCGCTTGACTCATTACCTGAAGAAAACAAGGCACTGATTACTAAACGGATGTGAGATCATTCGGAAGTCACACCTTCGCTGTAGGACGAACAGCCAGGTAGTTCACCAGCAAAATATGCGTCACCAATTCCTCCAGGGGCATCTCGGACTTTGAGTCGTGACTAATGAACCATGTTATCATGTCGTTCTGTATATAATAAAAATAAAAAAAATAAAAAAGCATTATGTTAGCCAGAAATCAATTCTGGGAGTATGATTGAAGCATACAGGAAACGAATCACCATGCTTCACGAGCTTCTCTTGGCGTTCCTTCAAGGTATTAGATACAAGAACGCGCATTCGACGTCTGATCCTCGTAAATGGAGTGAACAGACATGCTACGAGCCTAGTTCTAGCTGTTAGGAACAACGGCGAGTTGACCGATAACTAGGTAAACGCACGGACGAAGAACAGCAGGATAATATCCCAATTTTCTCGCCTGTCCATCCAGCCCACTAGCAGCTGCAATCGTCAAGTCCGAAAATTCAGCATTTCGACCTAGATTGGTTTAGAAACAGGGGCCTGGTAAGTTATTAAGACACCAAGAGCTCACATAATAAAGGCCCAACGAGCACTCGGTTAAATATTCGATTGCAAACACGCGTCATAAGCTCAAGTTCGTCAATGTATTTCCATTCTAGATATATTCAAAATGTAGTCAAAATCTGATGAGAACAAAGAAACGCACCATCCGCGGTAGGCAAAATCAGCTTATCCACAACCTCTACCATCTCCGTGCGCATATCAGGAAGCGATTGGTGCAAGTTTCGTGTCAGTTGTGTGCAGAGCAGTGACTTGAGCTGTGGTTCGGCGAATAAGTTGGAGTCGATTGTAAGTGGGAGCTGAAGAATCTATTCGAATATAAGACGTTAGTAATTTCTGTGGGACAGATAGTACACACGGTTTGAACAGCTTCWGAGGCTGACAGGTCGTCATCAGGCGCCTTCCGCAACTCTTCTATGTATTTTGGTTTGGCGATAACGACAATCCAGCGTGTGAGGGTGGGGATCCGGAATATTCCATTTGAGAACTGCACGGAGGTGTTCCTAGTCTATATGCATCTGCAGAAACCAAAGCCTACCACTTGCCTTCGAATAACCCTCCTGTAGCATCCCGGTCGCATTGTACAGATATCTCAGCGCGCTCACAAATGAGGTGAGCGTTCCCGCAAAGCCAACTGAAGGTATCCTCGCGTACTAGAAAAGAACAATAAAAAAAAGCTCCATAAGCGAGCTCTAGCTTGAGATAACTAAGTGTTCAAAGGCTTACATTGGACCTGTCCCTGCCCAACCAAAGGAAATAGAGAGCCGAACAGAACAGACAGAGGTACGCGAGCAGGAAACTTTCCTCTCCCTCGTCTGCAAAGTCTGTGGTTGATAGTTGTGTATCCATGGCAGAACGGAGCAGAATATTATGAAAAGGCGAGGAGAAGAGTCATGGGCTCGCGTGTAAATACTTCGACCTCGAAGTGATGACGACTTGAGACAAGAAGCGCCCTACTTGATTGATGATCGTGGGCGCTTTGTATCATCACCTCGGCTCTACAAGTCAGGTCTTGGCAATTGTCGCATGATTGCATGAGAACTCGTCACACAAGGTTCCCTGTTTTTTGTTTTTTTTTTCCCAGAACGACTGAGGCACGCGCCGATACCCAACAAATCGATTCAGTAACCTAATGTCCCCTCAAACACAAACAAGACAAACGGAAACATCGGTGGTCTTGCCTGAACAGTTTACCCCAATCAACTCGCTCCCTTGCTCCCCTCGCCGTTTGACAAGTGAACCCATGACCCCACGTGATGAACCGACTAGCCATCCCTGGAAGAATTATATCATTAACAGACCGAAGCTCCCATATCTCCCAAAACATTCCCAAGGAAACACCTCTCACTATCCACCACCTTTGCAATGTCAGCAGCACCACCCCTCGAGATTCTCTCCTCCAATAAATCATTTGAAGGTGAACTAATTAAATACAAGTTCAAGGTGCCTCGGTCACTTCCTTCCACCGCTCACAAAATCTCATTCCATCCTACCACCCCTAGTCAGCCGCCCTGGGCGGGCTCCACACCCAGTTCAACCTCTACCTCCCACCAAATCCAACAAACAAAAAGGTACCCCTGCTCGTATATCTCGCAGGCCTGACATGCACAGAAGACAATGGGTATGTCGTACCGCAGTAGTCTCGTCGAGTCCCAACAAGTCTCACTCTATGCTTATTATCCAGTGCGCAAAAAGGTAACTTCATGAAGACGGCTTCCGCGGAAGGCATCGCGTTACTGTTCCCCGATACCTCTCCTCGTGGGGCAGACGTCCCGGGCGAAACAGAATCTTGGGACTTTGGCGTTGGGGCCGGATTCTATCTGAACGCTACAAAACCCGAGTACTCCAAATACTATAACATGCTCACTCATGTTACACTTGAGCTTCCTCAAGTCATCGAATCTGCTGGTCTTCCCATAGTCAGCATGGATTCTTCTCCGGCCATGACTTCGCTTTCTTACCTGATTCTAGGATCTCTCACGACAATCGATCTTTGGTCATAGCATGGGCGGCCATGGGGCCCTCACAATTTATCTTGCTTCGCAAAATAAGCAGTACAGATCCGCCTCTGCATTTTCTCCAATCGCAAATCCATCGAAATGCCCCTGGGGCGAAAAGGCGTTCAATGGGTACCTCCAAGGTGGTATTGAAGAAGGAAAAGAGAAGTACGATGCTACCGAACTCATCTCAAGACACAAGGACACCGCTCATATCCTCATTGACTATGTAAAGTTGATCTAGCACTGTCGCTCGATCTGAATAATCATACCTTTACCCAGGGCACCAATGATAACTTCTATAAGCAAGGCCAGCTTCTACCAGATAATTTTCTGAAAGCCGCTCGAAGCGCTGGGTATGATGAGGTACAAGTCCGCGTACGGAGTCATGAAGGCTATGATCACAGTTATTATTTTGTGTGTATTCTCCGACCCTCTCAAATGGAATGCCCTTTCATGTTTGACTATTCCCAGATCTCCACCTTCGCGTCAGATCATATCCATTGTAAGCATTCTATGTGCGAAGCGGCTTTCATCGACTCATTTTGCCATTTTATCCAAAGTCCATGCTAACTTCCTGAAGGCATGAAGCGTTCGGTAGTAGTGCTAAGGAGGATCATCACTTCAAGGCGTACAGTCCTGTACACTACTTGTAATCCTACGCCGGTACAATGACTTCAACTCTTCGATTTCGCTTTGAATCCAATCACTTCTAAGCGCAGTATAGACAGTAGCCCGCTTGAGGTGGTCATGGATCAAGAGGTCCAGAACGAGCAGCTTCGCTGTGCCAAACCGCCATCTTCAGTAAAAGTTCTAGGTCATACAAAGGGCCATCTTACAACCTTCCTCGAGATCACTCCATGGACTGTGAGGGAAGTGGACCCCTCCATACACAATACGTTCTTTGAGACGTGTGTCCCTACTACCTACGCTGATTTCGGAGCTGCTGAGAGCGATGCCGGACTCCGGTGGCGAGCCCCCTTCCGGCTCGTTGTCGAATGGGTGGCATCCACTACAAATTGCTCAGTGATGCACAATGATATCCCGGAAGTGCGTACGCGAGCATCACATAAAGGATAACTCCGGCACTCCAACAATCCGCTGGCATGCTGGTAAAGTGAGTTGGTGTATATAAAATTGACATTCAATGGCTCTACCCTATGTAACCAAGGTGCTTGTGGTCGAGGGCAAGAACTCCTTCGGGAGGGAGGTAAGACACTGTTCCGCAGACATTGAATGTTTCCTGGTATGCATTTGGTCTTGCCAGACCGAAGTCTGCTATGAGAATTCGTGGATATGGCCCTGGCGTGTGTAGCAGTATATTCTCCGGCTAATTGTATAGGCGTGCAGTTAGAACAATGATCATGAAACAAGAATATGCGAGAAATTCCTTGAGGTCTACGTCCATGAGTCAACCTTGCACCCCGCGTGTACAGGGGCGACTTACCCCGATGCGAGATCATCAAATCGTGTAAATACCGTAGCCCCTCCAGTAACTGGTACATGACGTATTTCGCTTCCGCTTCACACAGAGGATTACCGACGCCCGGTGGTCCGGTAATATAGGTAAATAAGTCACCACCAGTGCACAGCTGGAGAAATATGTTTCTTCGGTAGTCAAATCAGTAAGTTCAGGGTCTAACGAAAAGGAGTAGTACTCACATAAATCTCTTGTCTTGCTCTGTATCGTAAATTTCGTTAATGTTGGGCTTTCGCAACTTTGAGATGCAAACAACCGGAGCAGCACGACCTGAACTTACGTGCTTGAGCTTCATCAGTATTTTTACTTCCTTCATAACTTGCTCCACCTCGCTGTCTCTTTTTGTCCTTATGCTCTTGCAAGCGACTTGTCTGTGCTTCGCTGGGTCCAGAGCGAGATGCACAGTGGCAAAAGAGCCAGTTCCCAGACACTGAGAAGTCACGATATATTTTCCAAGACGCTAGGAAATTTCCAGCCTCGCGTGGATGTGCCAAATCGTTACTTAACAGACCTTTTGCGCAGCTTGTGGTGGAGGAGTAGGATCAAATAACGAGAGCTTTTCCTGTGGCACTCTGGAAATGTGATGACATATGAACTCTACGATCCTCCCTTGTGAGCGAAGAAAACATTGAGAGTTTYAATACCYTACCGGCGTGATTGGGGAGACTAAGAATATCCCCGTCCATCAAGATCACTGGGTTTTTTTTAATGTGTTGCCCATTGTACGCAATTCCATTACGGGATAAGTCCTTTTCTTGCGATGGCCTCCTCAGTTCTTGAAACGCTATGGAATGGAACTTACCTGGCARGAAACGATGACGCCTCCCGTCGGTGACCTCACACTAGGGACCAAGCAACTCAGTARCTGAGCAGGTGGCCTTTTGATTTGTAAATCTTACGCATATAATTTGCAGTGAAGATTCGATATGGAAGGGTTGTTTACCACATATGTGCTGCTTGCCTCAGTCAGTAAATGAGTTCCCTAAGAGTTGACGAAACCCACCAGAGTTTGGCGTTCCTCCCTATAGTTGCGGGACGAGTGAAGCCCAAAATTATTGCTAAAAATAATGCAGCTGCGAGCTTGACCTAGTGGCGGAGACAGACCTTACATTCTCTGTATCCTCGCCAACTGGTGACAAGCTTTGCGCATATATCGAGCTCTTGAGGCCGGAGGTTTGAAAGCCCCACGGTGCTTGTATACACGGGTAGGCTCCTGGTCTGATTGATGGCCACAGGCGTGGGCATTTGTTAAGTAGAAGAGTAAGACTGAGGCGTAGAGAAGAATGTGGCAAGTGGTGACAAGGAAATAGTGAATTAAGTGTTCTATTTATAGCGATCACCTCATAACTGCAAGTCTGTCACTCCGCATACAACAGCACACCGTCAGTCGTACCCCTTCCCACTCCGCTGCTTCACCCGCTTCACCTTTCTGTGGTGTTTCTTCCCTGGCCCAGCGTTTTCCAGTACGACCGCGCTGCGCATGCTTCTTACATCTAGAGGTGTTCCGTCATCAGCTACAATATTCTGATGAGGGTAAAATTTCGTTCTCGAGAAGCCCTGGCCAGACGGATTGCGACCCTGCAACAGTGGGCGAGCTGAGAGAGGATCACGTCCAAAAAAGTCTTCATCCACTGCATCGGACTTGGAGCCTTTCCCCCGAGCTGGCAGGACGCTCGAAGCGTCTGTCGGTACTACAAAAGTGTCCGAATCTTTCCCGACCCGCGTAACTGGKGCTTTCTTCTTCCCTGCCGCCCGCGAGAGCGCTATTTCTCTCGTTTTCTCGTTAAACGCATTTTCGTCCACGTTTGGGGGTGGATGACAGAAAAGAAGTTTGGCATTGACATAATCTTTCAGGATATAGCGTGCGGCTCGGGCTTCGTCTGGATTTCCCTGACTCGAGCGCATGTAGCCTCTAGCGACTGTTTAAATAATTAGTTATGTTTTATTTTTATTGCTTGAGAGACCTACTGGCATATGCTATCAGGAAATCCTGTGCTGCAACCTTGCCATCACCCCCCTCTTCTATGCTTCGTACCTTAATGGACAAGCCGTAGACTGCTTCTAAAATTTCTTTCGGTATTCGCTTAACAGTTAGGGCTATGGGTCCCGTATACTCCCGCATCTGGTCGATTGGAAGAACGCCGTCGCAGATAAGATCGGCCTTGGTGGTTGCAAACTGGGGGAATACCAGTCCGGGACAGTCACAAAGAACAATAGAGTCGGACAAATGAATGGTTTGGAAATGCTTTGTTTTCCCTGGGGTCGATGAAACGCTGACTTTCTTCTCTCCAAGAAGTGAGTTGATTGTGCTGGACTTCCCGACATTCGGATATCCAACAAGTCCAACACTCAATTTAGTTGGGACTTTGCCAGAGGCATCGGTAAAATCTGTGGTGCGTTCATCCATACAATTATAGACGATCGTCATAGCCGAAACTTACCAGATAATGGTGGCGCTTCCCTTAGTAGAAGCTCTTCGAGTTCGAGAACTGACAACACCCGGGCTCTAGGGTCCTGTGCAAACTCCGCATCCTCATCCGCGGAGAAGTATTCCTCGTATATTGATGATTCGTCTGACTCATCTATCTCGTCTCCTGTTTCCGGTGAGGTACGCGCTTGCTTTCCCCCGAAATCTTGCTCAGTACTCGATGGTGGTATAGTGCCGTCATCCGATTCTTCGTTTGCATCTGACGAGATTGTCTCGAAAGACTCTCGCCTGGCTTGTTGAAGGGCAGCAGAATTTGCGGCGGAGAAAAAGGCATAACGAATGCCTTGAGAATTGAAGAAATCCGCCCATTGACACCTGACACGAGGGTGTTTTGCCTCAGTGACCGCCATCAAAGCGAGGCCTGGGACTCGTACCGTTGTTGTGCCGTCAGCAGATCCGCTTTGTTGATTAAAAGTAAGCTCTTCCGTTTCCCTTTTCCAGTCCCTGCCTCTCCTTCGAGCCCCTCGACATCTTGTATATAATCCTCCAAGTCCTCACAACGAAATCTTAACGGATTGCGCGCGTCCACGATTTGGACAATAAGGTGAGACCGTTCAAGAACTCGCCATAGCTGTCTCCAAACTTCCAAGTTGCGTTCAAACGGTGTGAGAAGAAAGCCCTCCGTTTCCTGTAATCTTTGTGACCGGTCGGGTGAGGCTTCCCACCCTGACACTTGCAAGTAGGAACTTACTCTGCCAGACCCCTTCTCCACTCCAGGAATGCAGCTTTCTCTTGCCTATCTAATTGAACTGAGGTCATACTTTTCGTCCAGGGGGGTCGTCTTGGAACCCGGAGTCGCTTCTTGTTGGCGTCTTGTTTCCGAAGAACGGTCGCCTCCTCTTCCTCCGTCAGGAGGTGAGGGTTCTGTGATGATACAGCGGATTGCTGAATGATTTTTATATTCCTTCGTTCTTTTTAAAATAAATACCCTCGTGTCGGGTGTGTGTTGACGGGACATACCGGCAGTGAATTCTGTCCCAGCCAAATCGGCAGTGTTCAGAAATTCATCGAGGTCTTTTTCTTGTGTGACCGACTTCAGTCGACTGCTTGTGTCTACGTCGACCGAGTACTACCAGGAGTCTAAGATGTATTTGAGTGGGGAAAAGGAAGCAGGACGAACATTCCCGGATTCCCGCATTTTTCTGGCATCCTTAACTTGACGATTAATAATTGCTCGGCCCAGGCCGCTGGGATTTTGGTCTCGTTTTGGGGGCTAGATCTCGGTGAGGGTTCGAACTATGGTACGACAGCCGCGGAAGACATTCACCATCTTTTCTGGGTTGAACTGGCCGAATGGGAGATGTAATTGAGAGTTCGAACGTAAGACTCAGTACTGGGATGGAGCTTTGCTATCTATTGACTGATTGTGGTTCTTTAGTCATGTGATATGATGATCTAAAATTAGCTTTCCACTCAAAAATGTTTGATGGTGAATTCATCAGAAAGCGACCGGTTGAGGCGTTCAAGGCTGGGCATTTCGCTCAGGTGCCTGTCTTATTCGGGTGAGCAGCCATAAAGTTTTCAGTGGCCCCCCTCCTCCTGCTCATATTCATATATCCAAACCCAGGTCAAACACCAACGAAGGGGCTAATATTCAATTGCCATGTTCATTTGACATGTAGGGTATAATTAGGAGGTCAACAGCAAAAATGTGAATCATATTCAAGGGAGATTAGGCCGCACTAAGGCCAGTCAGCCAACCTCCTAATCGCGAATAATATGGGGGAATGCTTACCAGCTTGGGTCCACAGAGGTTGGTCTGAACCATCAGCATTAGGAGTCAAGGTCAGTGTGTAAGTGGTGTCGAAAGCACCAGCACTCCAGACGGTGAATCCCGCGATTGAATCAGAGTTAGCCTTAACAAACCCGAGTTCGGATTTTAAGCTGAGAGAACAAAAATCAGAGACTTTGAAGAAGATGCAAGAATAATAAGCGCACGCAGTGATGCAAGAAGCTGTATTTCCTCCTCCGGTCTCACTCAGGATCGCTTGCCTGTTACCATTTGCTTTTAAGAAGTTGACAAGGGTTTGCATCACAGGTACGTTATCCTGGATTTAAATGACCGATTCATTGAGGAAGTAAGGGAGGGAAGGGCCGGCGTACTGTAGTGCAGTCTGGATGAGTTCCGCTGTTGTCACTGTCCAGATATTTGTGGACTTAGRATCCATCAGCATCCAAGACAGATCTCTTGCGTGTTCATCGTACCATCGAAAATAAGTTTGCTTGTTCCACCAGCTGGGTCTGTAACTCTGACCAGTTGAGGTCCCGCTTCGCTCGGGAAGGCCTGCGCACTAGACCAGGAAGAGCCTGGTATATTATGTTAATGAAGTGTTTTGTTCTAGGATAAAAGTGATTACTTGCCTGGGAGGAGGATGTATTGGGACGTGGCTCCCGCTGCACGAATGGCATTCACAGCGGCCTGCACGCTTGTAACCCAAGTGGAGACATTGGGGACATCGTGGGGCTCGTTCATAAGACCAAACTGGGGCAATGGTCACGTAATCTGGAGTTCGTGAGGGATTTAATGACTTACGATAATCTTTGGGTTGTCTTTATACTTGGCTGCAAGTTGAGACCACAGGCTAGCAAATTGGGCATCAGTAGGTCCTCCCTGGCTAATGATCTGGCCGTTCCAACGGGCATAGTTGTGCTAGTAAGGTGCGTATGAAAARCCCCGCTTACAGAGGGTCAAACACTTACAA
This sequence comes from Lepiota subincarnata, assembly GCA_023014305.1. Lineage (NCBI taxonomy): Eukaryota > Fungi > Basidiomycota > Agaricomycetes > Agaricales > Agaricaceae > Lepiota > Lepiota subincarnata. The sequence continues at coordinate 508,977 of JAECYV010000001.1, read as the reverse complement.
GATCAAGGATGACCCAAGGTTTAGTGGCTGAGTTGAGTGCAGCTCGGACAGTGTTATCATATCGACTGAAGAAGTTGCTGTCGATATTACCACCAACCGAGGGCGTCATTAGCTGCCAAGCTGAGCTCCTGGTCAGATGGACAGAACAGCTTCGCCATGGCCTTGCTTACCGAACGCTATAAAGTAACTCGATATCGGTCAATTATTCCTATACCACAGCTTAGACAGGCTCCTCACGGATTCTGAAAATATTGACACCCTGGGAGGCAAAGTGAGAGAACTGGGCAACGGGTGGGTCAACCCCTTTTCCTTTGAAGGAGCCGTCCGTAGCCTTGAGTTTACGATGTTAAATGTTCCGCAGTCCAAGAAACGTGGCTATGGTCCACTCACAACAGTGAAGTCATAGCCGGCCATGTTTACGCCTCCTGCAAATGGGAAGCGCCCTCCAGTAGGAGAAGGCGTCGTCGTGGGACTTGTTGGCGGCAGTGAAGTCGTGCTTGTCGGTGTTCCGGGGAGACATTGGGAATAGTCTTATGGAGGAATAAGCCCGACCTCACGAAGTAAGASTTTTGGGACCTCACAATCGTTAAGCCTAGTACAAACGGTTCCAGAGACGCACGTAGTCCCGCCAGCTACAAGATGATATGAGGTGAATACTTATCACGGGAGCAAGGATATACATACTCCAACCGATGCCACCACCTAGATGTGTCAACAGAATCCGAATCACTTAGACCGCAATYAAAATGGGATTATACAGACATACATTGAGCGTAAATCTAGAGGGGTGAGTTAACAAGAGAGTGGGCGAAGTTCTTTAATGCGTACTGGTTGTTGAGCGAGGGTGCAGGACGCAGTGATGAGAATTATTAAAAGCGACCTCATCTTCTGGGCTTAACGAGTAGGTACAGAGATTATCGGTAAACGTACTACGACAGGTAGTTGGTTACTGTTATTTGTCGAAGGTATAAAATACTGCTCACCTTGGCGTCACGTTAATCTCGTGAACTGCTGAGGTGTCATCTACATACCAGTGTCCTTTATAAGAAAGTGAAAATCAAATATAATAAGCTATATAGTTCTTGATTGAAAAGGAAAAATGTCGGCATGTAGAATATGAAATACAGGCCGACCGTTGTAGTCTTGGAGTACTTTTGGGGTCCGGACTGTTGTCGCACCACGCCAACAGAGATGCCACTTCCAACAATGATACCTGGGGCTGTCGGGCAAACTACGGAAAATCCTTGCTTTAGCGAAAAGGTGAGAAGCAGCATTGACGCTGCCTAGATATGAAATGATATTGAGCCATTACCGGGATTTRACCGAGTTATTTTGGGGTTTGGGTCGTTCTCATATGAACTGAATAGGATCTATTTGTGCCGAGTCGTCATTAGAGGTTGGGAAAACAGAAACATGGCGAGAACCATGCTCAATAATTTGGGAGCAGGCAAATATACGCAGGTTAGCGTGAAATTGGCCAAGGGAGCTCTTCGGTGGCGATCGTCCTCAATTCATCTCTTCGGCCTAATGGTTACATCTGGCAGCATCACGAGTAGTATCATATTTACGTGCAGGAGCTAAGGGAATGTGACTGCGTTAGCCGGCCAGAATGTGAATGATGATGTCGTGAGGAGAGAGTGGTGACCACGATGACTGTGACACAGCGGACTAACCTCTAAGACCCTGCTCTACTCCGTCGTCCTAAGGTCCTTGGTTATAGACTCGCCATCTTTCTTCGGACATTTCTTATGTCGAATATTGTCCCACTACTTCCGCTCTACAGAGATTACCTTCGGGCCATTCGACAGCTCCCGCATTTGTATCTCCGGTGAAACCTGCCATGTTTATTCTAAATCCGTGTCTGACCACGAGCATCAGACAGTTTTATCGACTGAAAGTTCGAGATGACATGGAAAAGTTACGAGATACCACACCCCTTAGTTTGCAAAGGAAGAAATACAAACGAATATACAAGGTTATCATATGTTGAGTACCCACAACTGGAAACTCATATCTTGGTCACCAGGAGCTTCGGAAGATGAATAAAGGTCTCGAGGGCGATTGGCGAAGCTTCGACCACGTTCTCGACGTGGCATACGGCCGAAAAGGGAAGCTAAAACACGAACTACTGCAGGTTGGTCCATTGGTGCCATCAACATCTTAAAGATACCATGACGCCTCCCACCATTTAGCCCTTTCTATCCGACCCGAATGCCCAAGTTCTTCCGCCCATTATCCCGGCGATGCCAAATTCTCGGCCTCCTACCTACTCCCCAGARCTTCGCACTCTATTAACAAGCGAGATATCACGCAAAACCAAGCCCCTTCGACCTTCTGCTATCAATCAACCTCCGACATTACCTCCCCAGGCTGACCCTTCCTCAGAAGAAGCAAAATTGTTCGGGGTTTTGAGTAAAAGACGCCGAAAGAACATCTTGCACCGTTTCTTCAAACAAGAAGTTCAGAAGGTCTACCCTCCCCTTGAAGTCAAAGTCCAAGGCAATCGCACAATTCAGGAAATGGGCGTAAGAGYAGGGGCTGCCCAAGGCTTGAATTTACTCGAAGATATCGAAGCCCTCGTCGGTCCAACGTGGAGACCACCACAGCTTACGCGAAAGGAGCGTAAAGCATTGACTGGAGATGCTGCTCCCTCCGGTTCGRTRTCTCAAAGACACCCTTCGCGGTGGCTTAGGCGACGATATCAGAGTCTCCTTGGTCGGCTTCCAATTCTCGTCTACACACCTGGGCAGAAACCAGGAACTGGCAGATATYTGGTTGAACATTCACCCAAAAGCCTCGGCGACCTGYAYGGCACCGGTGGTCGCCTACTCCCCGCCGCCGCCGCAGCTCAGCTTGCTTGGTATGAATCCTCCCTGGCGCAGTCGGGRAGCAAGGTGAAGAAATAGGAGAATCACTTTACTCAATGGGATAGCCCATTACTGGGATTAAGCATGTTAATGAGTAGTAGGCCTCGTTCTAAGTTATCTAGGATTTGAGAAAAGGGGATCGATTAGAGGCCATTACAAACACAGGTTGCCGAATGTCGGACGTATGCTACGAGTTATCCATCTCTAGTCCATGTAGCTCTATGACATACATATTGTAATTGCGATCCGTAGCTTTCGCGACGCCCGCGTCACCTTCTGCCGGATTAACCCCACATTGGAAGCCCAACATCATTTTGTATTCGTCGAAGTTGAAGATTTGCTTCCCCCTAATTCGATCAAGCATTTCCTACCGGGTATAGCACGTGAATAAAATTCCTTGGATATAGGCCATGGGTACATACCTGAGGCGTCAAATAATATAGGGAATAATACTGTTTTGCCCGTTCAAACTCGGTGTGCTGCTGATCATTGGTGAGCGTTTTGATGCTCTGCTGTAGCGCCAACATGTTTCGCATCATTTTCTTGATGCCATAGTTATTCGGTAGCCGCAGCAAACGGGCGTTCGAGATCAGCAGGTGTTCCATCAGGTGCCCTAGGCCCGTGAAGACGTAACTTTTGGGCCAAGGCTTGAGTCGGAAACTTAAGGTATATACGAGCTGTCACTTACTGCCGTTCTCGAGGTGGAAGACTGGTTGAAGTTATGTCATCGCACTGCACCAAATCTGTGTTTAGGTCCACAATATATGGGTCGGGCTCCGTGACTTCATATGTCAATGCGTAATTCCCCTGCAACGATCGTAAGGAAAGGGAGCCAGTTAACGCATAAACAAGAGTCTTACATGTCGCATGGCGACTTCCAAGTAGAAAATAGCTCGGCATCGAAGGTCAATGCGAAGCGTATCCAAGATTAAGCCAGACAGCTGTTCATAGGTTTTGAGCAGCGCCTGGAATCGTCTACAGAGGTTTCAGACTCTCGTGCTTTCGGCGTTGATAAAAAAAAAATTGCGCTTACAGCGTCATTTCTTTTGAAAGGGGTAACTGCAAGCTCCCATCGTTACTCAGCGGTATGGAAGGAATAGATGGTGAAAAGGGCGTATTTCCTGTGAGACCCTCTAGCCCATTGGGTGAGGTAGGCGAAAGTAATGAACCATCGGACCTCGACCTAAGCGCACCAAGTTCTTGCGCAAACCATGCCTGTATGGGGTTATGAGAGCGCTGCCTTGCAGAAGATAGATCTAAAAKACCATACCACGCTACGGTATAGACTCGCGAGGGCGGATAGATTTCTTACCGACGGAATCAAATCCTCCTTGGTTATAGATTTGCGTCCCAATAGTTCGATTTCGATGTTAGTTTGTTGCCTACATAGCTGTTGCTGTTTGAGTGAATCGTGCTCCTACAAAACCCGGTTTARAGCTATAGGTATAATAAAATACGGGGGAACAAACCGGGGTCCTGAGCAGCTCTGTCAAGCAGGGTGTGAGCTCTGATCTCTGCGCCCATTGAGCGCCAAGGGCAATTCTCGTCTCAGCAGCGGCAGGCGATGCTGGGATAGTTATGAGCGTTTGGAAGCGATCACTACAGCGTTGGTAAAACTGAATAGCGACACCGAGAATAAGGCGTGAGTAATTCTCCCGGTGGAAGGGCGTTGTGCGCAGCATAGCGCATAACGAATTGATCAGGGCTATCAGCTGTGTGCTGGCCTGAGGGCTGTTTTGTTAATGGGCTAGCTTGAAGGGCTTTTAGCTTCCTTACTTTTACTAAAGGCTCAGAGCAGAGCAGGGATGATAAAGGGTCGGGTTGGAAAGACTCTGGGCCTACAAAGAGGTTAATCCAGTCATCCAGTGCAAAGAAAGTATTCGGGCGGACCTGTAACTGCTTGATGGAACAAGTCCAGCACCTTCTCCTCCAGCTGCGGCAAATACACTTTCAACACAAACTCATCCAACACACTGCTTGATGCCCTAGCTGACTCAATGCCAGAGGGTAGTACATCAACTATGCGATCTAGAAACGCCAGGGTCGGTTGAAATAGGACAGTAACGTGGAACGTATCAGGCCGTATTAGGAGACGATGATGTTGCTCTATTCCAAGTAGGCGGTCATCGGTAGGGTTAGCCAAGGTATTTTGTAGGGTGTCTCCAACGTTATGTTGAACAAGTCCGGGCATGGTTTCTTTGAGTATTCGCATAAGGCCCTCTTCGTGGGGTTTGAGGTTCTTGGATATGCGTTTGGCGTCCGTGTCTGTAAACCGGAACACACTCTGGAGCCTGCATAAGATTTCTTTTCTCGGAGTTGAGAGGCCATTGACCGCACACCTTTCCTTTATCTCTTGAGAACTTCCCCTCTCTTAAGATCTCATTGATCGATGATATAGGATTTCTACCGGATACGAGGCCGCGTTGTTCGTCGGTGATGTAATCTTGTATCAACGTTCGAATCTAGAGGCGGTAGGAGCGACCGTGAATATGACAACTACGAGAGGGCTCACCTCAGCCTGGATTGGGCTCCAAACTTCCGTGAGGGGAAATAGCGTTCCGGGTTTTGCACCTGATGAATCCCTGAAGTCTCTCCTCTGGAGCATGTTTTATATCAGCCGGAAGTTGCAAATATCAAAGAACATACCGAGCCAATGCGGTTAGCGACTTCAGAAACGACCCTCAAGCCTTGTGCTACGGCATCTAGCTTAAAGTACAACGTCCAGAAAATATCCTTTAAAACCTCATGGTCCATGTGCCTTGCAGATGATTCCAGTGCAGCAAGTCGAAGTGCGGTAGCCTCCACGAAGGGACCCTTGCCTGACATAATGGGTGGTAGTGTGGCGGTGTCTCCTCCTGTTGCAAACAGGTACACGCGGTCCGACTTGACCAGTCCCTTGTTTGAACTACCTGTATTTTGTCTCCTAGTAAATTCTGCCCTTTCTTCCACTTCATCTAGTGTAGTCTCAACGAGGGAGAATATCTCTCCAGGTAGCCGCTGTGTGATATTGTCGAGTGCTACTCCCAGTTTTCCTAGGACAGCAAGGGACTCGAGGAGGGTTTCCATATACGTGAATGAATCCGCTTCGGGGTTGGAATTCGATGACGATTGGTTGTTAGATGAGGAGGGAGGGTTCGAAGGCGTAGCGGTAGCGGTTTGTTCATTCAAGTCGTATGGTGGATCGTTGGCTCGCATCGAGAGGTCATTGAGGAAACGTGTGAGTCGGGTTTGACGAAAGGAGGGAGATGCAGGGCGAGAACGTAGTGCCGCATGTGATTTGTCTTCAGTCTCGTTTTCAAATTCAACGGGAGGGACTGGAGGGAATAAGTATGGCATTGTTATAGAAAGGCGAGACGGGCTTACATTTTTGTTGACCTGGTGTGTAAGCTGACCAGCGAGACTCACACCAGAAGGATTTGAGGTACAAATGACTTTGTAGTTCATCRATCAAGATATCTTTGAGGGCCTGCCGGACAGACTTTAGCTGAGAGTTTTGCACGAGAGTAAGTAAATTCACCGTCTCTTGCCCGTTCAAATAGCTTCTCAGGTCGGACACGGCACCGATTTCCAGCATATCTGGTTTATTGATGATCTTGAGACTGCGCACAAGCAAGATTGCAGCCTGCAGCAGCCTCTTTTCAGACATGAGTGTTTCAAGAAGATCCGGGACAGTCTTCAAGTGCTCACTGTGAAAGACATGACCGGGTTAGTCTAGAAATGTAACGGCTATTTGCTCACATTTCATCCAAAATTTTCATCATTTCCTCCAAAGTTTGGCCTCGAGACCACAGCTGGACAAGGTCGGCTCTTTTGTTTCCCAAGGCTTCTTTGGACTCGAGCAGCGCGGTTCGCGCCTGAGACAGTTGTRTTTGGGAGATTGAAAGATGGTTGAGAAGGGCAGCGTGATGAGGTAGAGAGGCAGCGAAGGCCTGATAATGTTCTGAACACAAATAAGTTCTTCTGCGTCAACAGACAATAGTGGATACGCACTATCCACTGATCCCTTCAAAGCCTTTGATAACATCTGTTTGGTACGTCGGAAGGATCCCATATCCTTGCCAATAGAGGAGGATTCATCAAGCAATTGGAGAGCCAAATCGACATTGTTGAACTAGATTGCGGTCTATGTTATGTTATGATACAAGAGTGYGACGCGAAGTTATCCTTACGTCCGGTTCAATCACAAACTCCCAACCATCCTTGATTTCGTCAAGGACCGCTATCGATGGGATGTGTCACTGAAAGAGGGATAATGAGGGTGTGAGGGGGGGGAATGCATACCGTCAATGTTTCCAGTTCTCGTTGTTCCTCTCCTTTTCGTTGCCCTTTCCTGAATACGCTGCTGCCGGACTTTCTCTGCTTCGATCTCTTCCTGTCTTTGCCGCTGATACTCGAAGTCGTCACTTCCATTTGTCATAGCACGCCTGCGTGAGCCCGCGGCCGTGAAAGCAGACATGACAGAAACCAGGGAAGTAGGTGTTTGCTCGTCTCCGTCGTCGGTGTTGCCACTGGGCGACCGAGTTGCCTTCTGCCTCGAGCCTRCTTTGGAGGTAGATGGAGCTTGTTGTTGGCTACGTAGTTGCCCAGACATGTCCGACCGGGTTGTGCTAACACTGTCCCGATACTGATCACGAGAGGATAGCGACGACCTCTCAGCTGTCCCGTTATCTGTGATACGACCCCGTCGGTCAGATCGCTGTGGCCGTGAAGGGCCCATGGGTGTGGTGTTCTGGGATGCATAGGAGCTGTTGGGGTGGGGGTCGTAGCTGGGCGTTACCGGTCTGGATGCAGGTCGTGATATTTGGAGAGGTCTTGTTAACGAGGATCCTGGGCCAGACGCCGGCTGGGAAAGAGTGGTCTGGGATGTATCGGGGCGGCGTGTTGGAAAGGGGGGAAAGCGCGACATGGAGGAGTGTCGAGGGGAGGGGAGGAGGAGAACGACTGGAAACAACTTCACGACGAGGCTGATGCATTGCCTTTTCCGGTCATGTCTAATAGCCACCTTCCTTCGTTTCTACGTCTTGTGTCTACAAGAACGTCTCGCGGTCCCTATCTGAACGCTGTTTTCTCCCACAAACCACCCCTGAGGCCTGTCCACGCCCTGTGGTGGCCACCAAAACACTCGCAGATTTGTCCGGACACCGTCGTTTTATTCATCCCAGGTTTGTTCGCCCTCTCCCTTTCCATTGCTGCCACTCTGACCTCCACAGGAAACCCCGGACTACTTGACTTTTACACGCCCTTTCTAACTGCTCTCCACGATAAGAGCTCTACTGGGAGCCTTGCTATTCTCGCCCATGCCCACATCGCACACACTCCCGGCGTCGATGACAGTGCTGACCCTCCCTCTGAACGGCAGAGCCTAACATACCAGGTTGAAAGTGCAATTCAGGCATTCGATGCACTGTCTGCAGAATTCTGCCAGGCCAAGATTCTGCTTGTAGGACACAGCGTCGGATCATGGTTGTCCTTGCAAGTGAGTGTCGATCAGTCCCTGGACCTGGATCTTTGCTCATTGTATCTCGAGGTTCTGAAGGCACGTCCCGATATGGTATCCGGCGTGTTTCTGTTGTTCCCAACCATCTGTCGCATTGCTGATACCCCAAATGGCCGCTTGTTGTCGGTGTGCATGGCCCTTTATCGCACCGGGCTGCTACTAATAAAAGTTTTCAGCCACTCTTCAAACCCGTCTCTAGGAGAATACTCTTCCAATTGTCCCACTTGACGCGGTTCATTCCTTCCTTTTTACTCCGGACATTGTTTTGGGATTGGCCAGATGCTCAATTGCGAGTCCTGCGCGAGTTTCTCCTCAGTCCCGCGTGCATTTTGGCCTCGTTGAGCATGGCAGATTCAGAGATGCAGATAATACGTGACCTGGATGTTGCCCTTCTGCAGAGCCATCGACAACGATTGTGGTTTTACTATGCCGAACGTGATCACTGGGTTGGGGAGCAGAAAGATCACATTCTCAGTCAATTTGAACCCGACGTTGGGGTTCTGTGTATCGCCGATGTACCGCATGCTTTCTGCATCAGTAGGTTGGTTGATTTTGATGAAGTCAGGTAATGCTCACGATTTCGCATAGACCATAGTGAAGTTGTAGCGCTGCAATGCYACCGGTGGCTTTCGAATATGAGGTAAACGACTGCAGCTACACTATATATAGATAACGGCAGAGATCATGTGCGAAATATGTTATATATTGGTATTACCGAAATTGGGTAGATCCTGTTCTCAACACCCTCCATCACCCTCTAGACTCGAGGGCTTGCGAGCTCGTCTTTAGAGCAATGTCCAAGGCTGGTTCTGAGTTTGGCTCAGCCGTTTCTATACACGAAATGCCACCATCCAGTGTCGCAAGTTCTTCGAATGAGCCGAAGACTGAGTCATCCAAAGCTTCTCTTTTCATATCACTCCTGGAGCTCTCTGAAGAGCAAAAGGCACAGTACAAGCCTCCCAGGGGGTCCTCGCTGCTTCCGAATATCGACGAGGTCATAGGAGAGCACAAGGAGAGAGGAACTCGATACTACTTTGCCCGCTTCAAAGGAGGCATTGCACATCGGGTAAGTTTTACAGCTTGTTATCGCGTCTGCTACGAGGTTGAACGCGTCTCCTGTCATGAAGTACCCAGAAGACAGCTTCAAGGACCATTTCTCAGACCTAGTGGAAGTCTATGGTACGCCCAATACCATGACTACCCAAAATCCTTCAGCCATATATTTTTCGTTCCAGACCACAAAAGGGCCAGTGGAACACTTGAACCTTTCGATCCCACTGCTACCTACATTCACCCCTTAGATCGGGCGAGGTCAACCTCTTCCAACTTAGCCAGCAGCAAGGCCATTTCCTCCCTCAGCTCCATGAGCAGTCTAACCGAGGATGAAGAGTACTCTGACGGTGATGGGAGAGGCGACGAATCATCAACCCAGCATCGACGGAGTCTTCGGAACAAGCAGTTACCCTTCAGCCCGAGAAAAAAAAGGAGGATTATTCTGGAACTGACTGCTGACAGTGATGAGGACCCGTCCAACCGGCGGAGTCGTCGTTCCAGGCAGCTGAAGCTCAAGCCAGTTGCATATAACGAGGACGAGTATGGTGAATCGGAGGTGGATGACGATTCGGAGATAAATAGCGAGTCGGATTATGGTGGTGGGCGCCGGGGCACCAGGAGAAAGTCAAAGGGCAAAGGTAAACAAAAGGCGAGGTCCAGGGGCGCACGACCTGAGTATGGAGGCGTACATCCCGTCGCCGACATCGAACTCGACTATTTCTCGGATGATGAAGACAGGCATCTTCGTGCTCATCGTCAGATATGCGAGAAATGTCACCGTGCACCCGCCCACATACAGCTGAAGACGCGGAAGAGAGGGAAGCAAAAAAAGAAGAATTCGGACAACGAGGAAACTGACGAGGAGGAAAGGATACAGCAGCTCGGAGGATGGGTACGATGGTATGTAATTTGTTGAATAGCTTAGCCCTACTCTCCTGAATGCCTCCGACAGCCTGAAATGTCCTGTTTCTGCACACTGGGGGTGTTTAGCCCAAACTCAGCGCGACGAAATGCTCAAAGCTATACGACAGCGTGATGTTGTGAAATGGAAAGAGGGGCATGTGGATGCGGATGATATTCCTGGGCCCCCTAGGCGTAAGGAGGTCGACACTCAAGAAACTACTGACTTCATTTGTGGCAAGTTTTTTTATTTTCATTTATAATATTGACCTAGAACTGACTGAGGTCCTAGGCGCGTGTTCAAAGGGGGGCATTTGCATGGGCTGTATGGAAACCGTCTTGGAGCCTTTAGGAGACGCTAGGCCATCAGTGAAGGACGGGGACATAGCTATGGTAGATCCAGCGGAGGGAGCCACTATAGTCGAGAATGGAAAGTCGAAGGACGTTCCTTCTCGTGAACTTCTTTACAGGTGCCTAACGTGCAAACGCCTTGCGCACTATGCTCACCTACGCCGACCACCGTCCATGGCTGAAGCCGATCTTTCAGAAATTGCGGAGTATTATCAGGCTAGTACTACCTGGCTTTGTCCTGATTGCACATCCTATCGTTATCCCTTGGATAAGATCATCGCCTGGCGTCCTTATCCTCCGGATGCAGTGGAGCCTCCCCGTCCCAGCGACCAACCCCCACTTTACAAGGACCGTTTACCTCGGGAATATCTCGTCAAATGGCAAGACAGAAGTTACAGGCGTTTGTCCTGGGTCCCACACATGTGGCTCGTTTCTACCAACCCATCGAAGCTGAAAAWTTTCYTGACCGTTGGAACCAAAGTTAAACTTTTAGAGGAACCTGTTGATGACGACGAAAAAGCTGAACCTAGTGMGGAGCAGGCTCCTGTGTTCAACATCGATGCCGATGTGTCTCGTGCCTCGTCCGTGAAACCTGGAGTGGTTACGCCCAAACTTCCTAGCGATGCCCTACCMGACGCTGAGCGRTGGATTCCGTCTCCTTGGAAGACAGTGGAYAGAGTGTTGGATGTCGTGCTYTGGGYCCCAGATCGAAAGARYAAGAAACACAAGAAGAAAAATCGTTCTCAGCAAGTTATTACAACTGATGACGAAGAAGAGAGTGAAGAGACTCGAGAGATCAAACGGATGATTTTCGAGCAAGGTGAACTTCCCTCGCTCGATAAYACAGAGACCGCTGAAGAGCGGGAAGAACGGACTGGTCAGACTATCACCATGRCCGAAATTAACAAGGTGGTTTGGGCATTTATCAARTGGGACGACCTGGGTTATGATGAAGGTGAGCTTTCGTTGAMTTGGAATTAATTATGGTAATGACATTGATAATGTCAGCTTCCTGGGATTCGCCTCCTCTGCGGGGGGAAAAACATTATGACGCATACAAGAATGCATTTGAGAGATTTGTATTCTCGCGGACCGTGGAGATCCCCAAACTCAGTAGAGAACACGCAAAACGGTTCGAYGACCGAGTGAAGGATGAGTATCGGAGAAAACATCTTCTGAAGGATGCCGACGACTTGCGACTCGGCCAGGCCCCTAATCTCAAGCTGATGCCATTCCAGGTAGATGGATTCAACTGGCTGTGTAATAACTGGTGGAACCACCAACACTGTATTCTCGCTGATGAGATGGGTCTTGTGAGTTCTTCGCTCTCGTACATCCTGGTTCTCATTCTAAGGATTTCCAGGGCAAAACTGTTCAGGTTGCAGCATTTCTGGGCTTTATTGCGTCGCAGTGGAAGGCATACCCCGCCCTTGTGGTTGTTCCCAATTCCACCATCACCAATTGGGTACGAGAATTTGAACGCTGGGCGCCCAACCTTCGAGTCGTTCCTTTTTATGGTGAAAAGAAGGCGAGGGATGTTATTAGGAAGTTTGAGTTGTTCCACCAGCACCACCATAGCACCAATAATCCAGCCAAGTTCCATGTCCTTGTCACGACCTATGAAAACATCACGGGCAGGGACTTTACACCGGTGTTCAAGAACCAGAGTCGTTGGGAAGTCCTTATCGTCGATGAAGGGCAACGACGTAAGATTTTCCTTCTACGCTCCTGGGATATCTGATGCCCACATCTCATAGTAAAGAATGATAGCAGTTTATTGTTCCGGAAGCTGAACGAGTTGAACAGCATTCACCGTGTGATCATGACAGGGGTAAGCTGATCCGCGAGCTAATACCAATATCTCATTGCTGAACCATAAAACACAGACCCCTCTGAATAACAACATTCGTGAACTGTTCAACTTAATGAACTTCTTGGACCCGAAAGAGTGGGCCGACCTGGAAGGTTTAGAAAAAGAATATGTAGAGCTCGACGAAGAGAGCATTAAGACATTGCATGCCCGTTTACGGCCATACTTTTTACGGCGGATCAAAAGCGAAGTCTTGCAACTTCCGGCGAAGGTGTGTTATACATGAAAGAATCGAAGCTCACTGAAAATAAATGATATCTGTAGAATGAGGTCATCGTGCCTGTGTCGATGACCCCACTACAAAAAGAGGTGTATCGCTCGATCTTGAGTAAGGGTTGCCCGAAAACTTCTGATCAACCGTTTTCTGACAATGGTTCGAAGCTCATAACCTTGACATGTTAAACGGGCTGAGGGGGTCAAAGCTACTCGGATTGGTAAACAAGGGGAAACTCAACAACGTTCTCATGCATTTGAGAAAGTAAGGGCAGCAGCACTCATTCYCTACCTTACCACGCTGATGAGTCGCAGGTGTTTGCAACATCCCTATCTCTATTCCGAGGATATAGAACCGAAAGGACTGTCGAATCAGGAAGCTCATGACAAGCTCATCGATGCAAGCAGCAAGCTTCGGCTTCTTAAGTCTTTGTTACCCAAGCTGAAAGAGCGAGGGCACCGCGTTTTGTTGTTTAGCCAGGTAAGGGGAATGACTTCGCAAAAAAAAAAAAACGCGTACTTACGACCTACGTCAGTTCGTGATAGCATTGGATATTATTGAGGATTTCTTAGTTGGTGAGGGTCATAAGTATCTGCGCTTGGTCTGTTTACTTGCAATGGGCGTGTGAGTGCTTCTGACGTGATATGCAGGACGGAAATACAAAAGGRACAGAGAGGCAGAAGGGAATGGACGAATTCAACCGACCTGGCTCCGATATTTTTGTATACCTTTTGACCACCCGGGCTGGCGTAAGCTAAGGCATTTTCTACCTGTGTCACATTATCTCACTTGCATATAGGGTGTTGGGATCAATCTTTTCGTAGGCTCTGCTGGCTCTGGCTCATGTGCCAATCTTGGTTAATCATCTTGTTTAGAGTGCCGACACAGTCATCATTTTTGACCCTGATTTTAATCCTCATCAAGATCTACAAGTGAGTGTCCATATCCATATTACAGGCGTACTTTCTGAGGCCTCTTAGGCTATTGCTCGTGCATATCGCTATGGCCAGAAGAAAACATGTCTTGTTTTCAAACTTATGGTCAAAGCTTCTGCTGAAGGTTTGGATTTGAGTTGGAACGACCGTTTTTTTTTCTCAATGATATTTCCAGACCGTATCATGCAAATTGGGAAGAAGAAACTTGTGCTTGATCATTTGATCGTCCAGAAGATGGATGATGACGAAGATGGTGCCGGGGAGAATATTCAATCTATTCTAACGTATGGAGCAGAGGCGTTGTTTGCTGAAGAAGGGCAGAGTTCTCGGGACATCGTCTGTAAGTGGAGTTTTCTCGTTTCAAGTATAATTAGGCCAATTATCCTACAGACACGGATCAGGATATTCTCAAACTGATTGAGAAGACCGAAGTGGAAGGCGAACAAGAAGACAAACCCAAGGAGGGCATGAAGTTTTCGTTCGCCAAGATTTGGGCAGCGGAGAAGGATACGTTCGAAGAAATTGAGGACAGTGACCCGGTGGATTCTTGGGCACAGACTCTCGAGAAGATAGGGGCGGAACGAGCTAAAGAAGTCGGCAAAGCGCCAGCCGAATCCGGTCGCGGACGCCGGAAGGCTGCTACCATCGCGAAAGTTAGCCCAACACTTGTCTTTTCCATGTAGGATGCTGAACCTGTTTCCAGAAAAAACTAAATAACGAAGTTCCGGAAGGGCCAGAGCCTTTAAAGCCGAAGAAGGGAAAAAAGCCAGCCAAATCGGACGCATCTGGATCCGCATACAGCGTGTCTCCAGACGAAGATTCCAGTGAAGAGGGTAGTGATGCTTCCATGGAGCACAGTCCTTCGGGGGCAAATTTCGGAGAGCCACAACACCACAACCTCAYTGATAACAGCTATGGCCTTGAATATGGTCCACGGCCCTCCGCACCTTATCCAGAATGTGGTTTGTGTGGAGAGAGGCATGATGGTGGACTAGGCCAGTGCGCGATGACTGACAACTCAGCTAACCTTGCAGAGTACCGGGAAATTCTTATTCTGCATGGAGACGATGAGGATTGGGACACCAGAGCGAGTATTCTGTTTTGTCGAGTGACTGCTTCTATTCATGCGATCATGTAGAGTGCTGCTATCAGAGCGATTGATGAGGTGCTTTATGCGCGTGGTGATTTGTCACTTATAGCCGGTCAGCCGCTGCACCCTATTCGATTCCAGCAGCCTCCTCCACCTCGACCATTGGCGCATAAACAACCTTCCAGTTCGAATCGGCCGCAACCCACACAGGCACCCGCCCAATTGAATGGGACGCATAATTCGGGTCAAGCTCAAAAGGTTCCACAGACGTCGATAGGAGCACCTAGTCAAGCTACCTTCAATTCTGGACCCACACAACCAGCTGTAGGGCCGTCAAAACGGCCATACCCACCTTCCGAAGAGCCCACCAAGAAGAAGCAGAAACTCCCCCCAGACTTGAAATGCCCTGTTTGTGGTTCGTCTCCTGTTCATCTTGTCAAGGAATGTCGCGTCGTCCGTGAAGGTTCAAAGAGGTCCGTGGCAGCCCAACTCATCGCTCTCATCCTAGAAATTTGACATTATGATTCAGTATATCACAGCAGATAGAGCGATTAGAACGAGACCCCAACATGAAAGATACGACTGAGATTCTTCGGAAAGTACTTAGAAGGGTCATGATGCGCGAGATGGAAGTGGGAAAGGCACAGAAAAATCCATGAATGCGACGAGTTTAATAAAAGTTATTGCTCTACTAATCTAGCCTATCTCCTCTATTTTTTTGTACCGTACCAATACTTGTGAATTAGTAATGTCTGTGATCTGCAATGAGTCGTCGTTGATCATAATAGAGTCAAATTGACAGGTGGGCACTCGGCTTCCTTTTTGGGATCCGGCTTCGGGACTTGCCGGGCGGACTCACCATTTGAGGCTGTTAGGTGGCGATCAAGCGCAGCTCCCAACGGTTGGACTCCACCCTCATGTATCATCTACAGAATCCTACAGCGCAAGGGGGCTTCCCCAGTGGCAATCTCAAGCGGGTGCGGTCTGGAGAGCTTTCTCACAGGACTGGGGAAGTCCCCCGTCTCCCGGACATTGGCAGTGATCTGGTGCTCGAGGTCTATACTCACGAGTCGCTGCGGCCGCCCGGGAGCACGAACCCAGCGCAGTATGGCGACAATAAACGGCTCTATGAACTCGGGAAAGTAGTTCTAGGTACTGCAGTGACACTGGTGCTATTTGGGAGAAGGCCATTCCTTACGCTCGAAGAAATGGAGGTGAGTATTCCTGACGATCTGCTGCATCAAGGCCAGTTTGTTGTAATCATAGCCTCCCATTGCAGGCCCGCGAGGAGAAGATACTGTCTGATATTGTAATTCAAGGATGGGTAAACTCTTACCAGATGATTAAACGGATCCGTGCTGTCGCTGAATGCCATCCGAAGTTGCACACACCCGAGGTGAGCTCCCCGCATACAGCGAGATCCGGCGAAGCTTACTCCTTTCCAGGAATGCAGGACGGTATTCTGCGCTTATGTTGGGGCCGTCTTTGTTCAATCTGGCCAAGAAGCTGTAAAACAATGGATTGGCCAACTTGTAACATACCAAGAGCAACAGGACACTAGCCTGACGGAGACTCCGCCAGCAAAGAAAATCAAGAATGAGCCGTGCTTGGTTTCCTTTGCTCCGCAGTCTCCAGAGTCCTCCACCTCTTCTCAATCTCAATCCTCTCAGTCGCAGACGTATTCCCCAACCTCCCCGTACTTGAACCAACCGCAGTCATACCCTGCTGCATACGCTAGAGAGCAACCGCCCCATGTGAACAAGCCTGTTGGGTTCCAGCCCCAGTCGCAATTGCCAGTGCATCTCAATACATTATTACAAAATTGGGCTACGCTCTCACAATCGCGTTCCTTGCTGGCTGCGGCGAGCCGCAATCAGCTTCAGCCTCAGCTAGGTGGGAGGACCTCTGTCGCTCAGGGCAAGACTGCAGTGAGACCGAACCCACTGGCGCCTGCGACGCCAAATGCCCCCTTTCTCCCCTTATTCAACCAAACCGCTGCCCAGCGAGGTGTCAAGGTAGACTACCCTGCTGACTTTGTTGGACCCGCACATGCTGGCCAGTGGACTGTGCGGTGCGTTGGTACGTCTGTCGTCCGCCATATTCTCACGGAGAATGGGGAGGACGCACAAATTACCTGTGCGATACTTATWTATTTATTTCACAGTGAACGGAATACCCAAGGGAGAGGGCAAGGGGAACAGCAAGCAGGTAGCCAAAGAAGAAGCGGCTAGACAGGCATACTATGCTATGGGCTGGACTTAGCTGGGGGATTAGTAATACAAATGTCTGTTGTTTGATTAGAAGATTCCAGAGAGTCTCCAGATGGACATAGTGCGGAATACGTCCCACAGCAATATACGATATGCTGTTCCGGGCAGATGATGGTTTTTCTCGTTGAGCGCTGGCTTGGAAGATGGATGATTTGTCAGCAAGATGGTGTCACAGACCGAAATGCCCTGGATCACCGCCTCCCCCCCTGCATCTGTATACATAATCCCCCCTTTGCTCTCTCTGCAGCAACGACAACATGGCTGCAACGGCAGACTCAACACCCTCCATATCCTCCCTCTCCATTCACTCCAGGTCAAACCCCATCGACCTCACCCTCGACGACGACGACAACTCCTCCTCGCAATACATCATCCCCAGATCTAAACGCGCACCCACAGACACACTGGACTCCACAGACCAATGTCCACCATCCTCCTACTATCCACCCACACCTGCATTCCTGCGGCCCCAGCAGGCATATGTCCCCTCCCAYTCCCCACCACCAAACACTGATGGCTTTTTTCTCCGGGCACAGGCTTCGCCTGCTCCTCACTTTACCACACCCTCACCCTACACAGGACCTTATCTGCCTCCCCTGGCTGCTCGGAACCAACCTACACCCATAGATCCATACCAGCAGCAGCATCAATACCACCAACGCCAAATGACTCCTCAGTACCAACAGCGTCCCCCACTGGTAATGCAGCAGACACCTCCTCGTCTCCTCCCGCCGCCGCCCCCGCCAGACTTCAGACTCACCCTGCCCCCTTTGTCTTCCGAACGACAAGTGATAGACCTCACTGGTTCCCCTTCTCCCCCGCCACCGTCTGCAGCGCAGAATGTACCACCAGGCCTCATCCTAGCCACACCTGACGACCCCCCCAAGACGCCTGTTTGCATCGGACAACTTACAGTCAAAGCTCTTATTCTTTATCCTATTGCCTATTTAATTCCCCGTGATCCTACAAAAGAGGTCGAATGGGCAACCGTCAAGTTGCAACATGACCCCAATCTCAATAAGATTGGCAGTAATCCAGATACGATACATATACGGACGCCCAGCGAAAGGGCTTCGAATGGCGATATAACGCAGGGCGATGAATTTGCCTTTATTGAACAGAGGGTATCGGCGGGCCTGGGTGGAATGCTCAAGAAGGGACTAATTCGCCTCGAAGCCAAGATACGAAGAGGACAACCTAATGTGCGCCCTGCTCTCGCAATCCCCCGACGTGCACAACTRATCCCTCGCATAGTTGCCAGTCATGCCGCTTCGTTTGTTCGTTTACACACCCAAAGGGAATATTACAGTGGTCGGCAACTACCTGCAGCAGTGCAATTTGCTGCTGGAGCACCCTGCCCCTCCTTACGATGACTGCCGTATTACCGCATGTCCCTACTTCAACCCACATAACCCACCCCTGGGTAGCTACAACCACACCCTTCATCTTAACAACAGGTTATTCGCCCCAGATTCGGGTCTCCCGCGTTGGCCAGTGACAACTGGGAAAACTACGGATGTACAGCGGAGCCAGGTTGATGAGCTGTTCAAGAACCTGAAAGATGGCGTTGAATTGACGGAAACGGAGCCAAGTGAGCAGTTGTATCACACTATGATGACCAGATGGTGATGTGTATCACACTATGTTGCAGGTCTTGATGTGGCCACGAGATTATATCCACACCAGAAAAAAGCACTCACCTTTCTCCTTGACCGCGAACACGAGAAACCCGCAATAGACGGCGGGTTTTCATCACTATGGCGTATGAAGGTTAATCCAATGAATCAACAGCGAACCTGGGTCAATATTGTGACGGAGGAAGATAGGCTGGAAGAACCCAAAGAAGCGAAAGGGGCTATATTGGCCGACGATGTACGTTTTTTTTCGACATGGACATCTCTGTCTAACTTTTACTTCTGTGACTAAACTGTTTTTTATTTAAATTTCAGATGGGCCTGGGTAAAACCATCACCTGCGTGTCGCTGATAGCGGCTACCCTGCAATCAGCGAGAGAATTTGTCGCGCAGCCATTGGAGCTTCCACAGCCGCCGCCTCCCCGGGATGAGTTCCCAGATCCTTCCCACTTCTCAGGATCTATCTGGGGCATGCCTGACCATTCATCCGGGAAAACTAAAGGCAAATCTGACAAGCTTCAAGAAAAGCTAGAAGCTGAATATGTCAGGGCATGCCGAATCAAAGCCCGGAGCCGCGCAACACTGATCATCTGCCCATTGTCAACTGTGGCTAATTGGGAAGAGCAATTTCGGGAACATTGGCGTGGCGAGGTAACCGTCGTAGGCGGGAATGGAAACGGAAGTACACCCGCGTCAAGCTCGAYAACATGTCCAGCTACTAGCGTCCCACCGACTGTGCTGAATGGGGCTATTGCAATGGATTTAGACGAGAAGCCGGATAAAACAGTTCGTTCCAGAGAGGGTAATCCATTGCGGGTGTACATCTATCATGGAAACGCACGACGCCCTGATCCAACATTTTTGGCTGATTTCGATGCAGTTATCACAACCTATGCGACATTGGCTTCTGAATTTTCGAAGCAGAGTAGAAGCGCACAGGCTGCAACTGATGATGGAGACGATGGGGGCAGTAGCGATGGCGGTGGTATTGAAGTTGATGAGAGCGGGAATCCAGTGATCCGAATCCCCCCACCAAAGAAGGCGGGCACGAAGAGGAAGAAACCAACGGCAGCCATGCTGAATATTGAAACTGCCAGCGCACTGCAGAGTATTCATTGGTTCAGAGTTGTTCTGGATGAGGCACAGTACGTTTCTATTTTTATCCCTTTGGGCTACATGGTGACCCCTCACACTTAACAGTTCGATCAAAGAAACCCAAACTGTTGGTAGTCGAGCCTCTTGCGACCTTGCCGCAGACCGTCGGCTGTGTCTCACCGGCACTCCAGTGCAGAACAAACTTGACGATATGTTTGCCCTCATTAAATTTCTGCGCTTGGAGCCATTCGACGATAAAAACATCTGGACGAAGCATGTTAGCGCTCCCGCAAAGTTTGGGCAGCGCGAAGGCGTGCTGAAACTCCGGACCATCATGGCATGCATCACTCTTAGACGCACAAAGGAGACCAAAACTCAAGATGGTCAGAGGATCCTATCCCTGCCACCCCGCAAAGATGAGATTATCAGGTTGCAATTAAATCCTTATGAGCAGGAGATATACAACGAATACTTCCAGGAGTCCAAGGCTGAATTCACGGATTTGACGAGGAAAAATCTGGTCATGAAAAATTACGTTGGGATTCTGCAGAAGCTCCTTAGACTACGGCAAATATGCGATCATAGAGAATTGGTCGAAGCCAAGGGATCTAATACGGACTCGGATCCTACGCCATCCTACGAAGACATAGTCGCAGCCATTTCCAAGGAAGGGGTTAACCACGCACGAGCCAGTGCCATCTTCGCGATTCTACGGGAGGCAGCCACGACACAATGCACCGAATGCGGCGGGGAACTATGCACAGCTACCGAAGGTGTTACGGACAGCGTGGATATAGAAGGACCTCCGCCCAACAAGAGAGGGCGAAAAACCAAAGGCCAGACATCTCGCGCTCCGACCCGTGCGAGTAGTCCGTCGGGGGGACCTCGTCCCGTCTTGACACGCTGTCAACATCTCTTCTGTATCGAGTGTTATCGCGCGTCCATTTTCCCCGGCTGGCCTGATGTACCAGCCACTCTTGTTCGACCGTGTTCTGCTTGTCAGACGGAGCTTTCCCCTTCTGACGCGGTTGAAATCAAGCACGACGCTATTGCGGAATCTTCCCCACCAGAATGCAGGAGAGCGAAGAAAGAGACTCGGGAGGAAAGGGTGAAACGACAAGAGAAACGACTACAGGAATTGGAGCGGAAGCTGATGCAAGAGATGGAGGAACAGGCGACCCAGACACAACCCGAAGCCCAACCTCAGTATCAAGAGCAATTCTCACATTCACAAATGCAACAAACGCAGATTCAGTTCGAGACACAGTCATCTCAACTCTTCCAATTAGACGGATCCCAAGAGTATGAGATGCAACTGCAGACAGACGTGCTTTTGGCTCCACCTGTACTCAGCCTCAGAGAACGGGCGGTTGCATTGCTGCAAGAGGAATTATTCCGGCGTTCAACCAAGATCCGAGTATTGATCCAACATCTTCTCCCCTATTCAATCGCAAATCCCCATTCCGCAAATTATAATCCCGCGGGCCTTGACCTACAGATAGTGGACAGCCACGGTAATCACTTGGTAGACAATGTTGTGAAGACAGTCGTATTGTGAGTCATCAGCTCGATCCTTATCATCTATTTTTACTCATCCACTTACGTCTCTTTTATTAGCTCTCAGTGGACAAGCATGCTTGACAAGTAAGCATTTTCTTATTTATCACAAGCGCTTATCAAGTGAACTCCGCTGATGACCTGTGCAAATTAGGATTGAAGACGCCTTATTGCTTCATAAGATCCGCTATGATCGCCTAGATGGCACCATGAAGCGTGAGGAACGCACACGCTCTATGGACGCGCTTAAGCATGATCCTGGGTGTGAGGTGCTTCTTGTTAGCTTGAAGGCCGGAGGGGTCGGCCTCAACCTAACAGCAGCCCAGCGAGTCATTCTTGTGGATCCCTATTGGTATGTATTCTACACACATCTATCGTCCCTGATTCTTACTAATTATCTGATGTACAGGAATCCAGCGGTTGAGAACCAAGCGGTGGATCGAATCGTAAGCTTGCATCCTCTTTATATAGGATTGTGCCTAGCTCACTGTGAGGGTAGCATCGACTGGGTCAAACCAAACCGGTCAGCTCAATCAAGCTCATCATATCAAACTCGATCGAAGAAAAAATGCTTGTAATCCAAGAGAAGAAGACCAAGCTTGCAGAAATCACGTTAGGTGTGCGTACCAAGGCAGAAATCATGAAAGAACGCATAGAGCAACTCCAAGAATTGTTCAAATGAAGAATTTTATATATGTATCTTACATTTTCGTAATTCGCTTCCTCAGAATTTGCTTGCATGTACAGCTTTAGTGCATATTTATACACGTCTGTGGATAAACATCTCCCCTCCTCGTTTGTTGTTATAATACTGTTCTAGTAGCTACATATGTTCGTTTATTGGACCTTCAAACCTCCCAGCATAGTTTCATGTATGTACCTCATCCGGAGATATGGACACTAGAATGCGAAATGGGCCGCGTTTTTCCTGGAACCAAAGAGATAGACTATCGGGTAAAGGTTTAGCGTGATCCAAAATCTCCTAAGATAGCAAACATACCCAGGACTTGACTGACGAATAGGCCCACCGTAACTCCAGACGCCAGAGATATCATCCTCAGTGCAAGGGAAAACCCGTTTGAATATTGTTCCGACGAGCTGTGGAAACTCTGATTCAACCCGCCACCTTGGGCGATCCCCGACTTGAAAACATCAAATCACCATTATCAAGCAAGAATCAAAGCTTACTCACAGGCACCAAGAAAAGGACCCCGGTGACCATAGATGTGAACGCCGTGCCTCCAACGACCCGAGAATATATATTACCCAGTAAGCCAATGACGAAAGCACCAGCCGCAGAAACAATGTCGGTCCGTCCAGGTAACCAGATGCTAGTTGCTTTATTGGCGGCATAAGCGCAACAAGAGAACACAACCATGACGGGTAGTTGGATACTTCGCCAAGTTTGGAGGTTGGAGAGGGAGGAGCAGGTGGAATAAAGTGGGACCAGGACAAACATGGCGTACCAGGGGAAAGGCTGTCTCCACCACGACCATGACTCGTCCCGCAAACAACCTTCAGAGCAGGGTATCATGATAAAATCAGGTATAAAAAAATTTCGCGCATGACGGGCCTTACCTTTAACAACTCTGAGGGCCATCGTATCGTTCGATGAATGTTGCCCGTGGATAGCCTGCCCTATGACACCACTGACCATGTTAAGAGGTGTCGAAGCGTTTGAAAAATTAAATTGTCCATGTAGATAGGTAAAGTTTGTCGCAATGTTGCTGTGGTAATACTGGCGGCGGGCGCGGCGGTCTAGAACGAGGTAGAAGTCTGAACCAATGGTCAGACCAAATCCCTGGGTCCAAGTTCTCTTGACTGAGGTTGAGATAAAAGCCGATGAGAAGAATACGCACCAGGAAGAGTGTATATATTATGGCGTATACAATTCGCACAGAGCCACAGAAGATGCTCTTTGACATGAGCTCCAGAGCGCTGATCACTATTGCAACTTAAGAGAAGATGCTGTTAATTGGGGTACAACTCACAGACAGTAAATCCCGGAAGAATAAGAACCACCGCAGCTGAGGAAATTGCACTGTAACAGAATACATGTCCAGGGATGCTGCTGAGCCCTCTCGCTACAAAAGAGACAAAAATGGACACCGAGATCCTCAAGTACAAGTCGGCAAATATGTTTGAAGTTGCATCGCAAATAATCACTTACTCGTATACGTTCGCGTACATAGAGCTCTTGTTCGCCGCATTTAAGCCAAGGTACTGCAAAACAGAGGCGCATAGACCGCTGATAAACATATCCACCACAGAACCGCCAAAAGCTAAGACGCATATGATCGACGAGCAAATGAACGCCAAGAAACACCGCAATTTCAGTGGGTATATCGGAGGCGATCTCAGAACCCGCCTGAGCGCATCGGTTCCCTCTCCAGCCCCCATTTTATCGTGAAGGACATCACGGTAGATTGCATGGACGCGATGCAGACTTGTGAGTGCAATACGTCCTTTGGAGCGCACAAAGTATGTTCGCGCAGCATCCTGCGGCTTGTCGTTGCGCATTGTGACGATTACAATGTTGGGAAGGTAAACAATTTCTGAGCCCACAGGTATGGTATCAGTGCAAATAATTGCAAGTTTGACTTGGTAGAAACGAACCGGCATTGGTGTTTAGGATGGCATCAGCCGCGCATAATTGTGATTCGATTCGGTGCGGAGGAGCACCAAAGTACAAGAGGGCCTTTGCCAACTTTAGCAAGAAGTTGCGACGGACGCCTAAATCTAAAATACATAATTATTAGCACTTGATGTTTAGACATGACAAGGATGCAGGTTACCTTCCAGATTCTTTGACACAGTCGAGGGCTTTCGACGAAAGAGTGCGAACAGCGAGAATCCAGGCCTTGGGTTTCCGCCTTGGACTGAGTCTGAAGATTTTGTTGTATCAGGCGGTTCATTCGCGTTGAGTCTAGCAAAGGCATTGCTCCAATGGGCATGCCTCCTGGCATCCAACTCATCCTCGTCAAGCCAGGGTCCAGCAGGGCGTCCAGATAGCTGCGATATCATTTCAGGGTCATCTCCCTCGCAGCCCTTGTTTCTACGTCTTCTCGGTAGGTCCTCATCCACGAGTTCCTCGGAAGTACCACTGTTTGTAATATCCTGAAACTGATGCTGAGACTGAGGCGGAGACGTTAATATTTCCGAGCGGGAATTTTCTAAATCCCATCCGTCGCCACCCTGCACTGGGTTTTCACGACCGCCGGTCCCAGCTCGTCGTGCATCATGGGCGCCAGCCTGGTTGTTGTTAAGTTCCTTCCCAGCCTGGTAATCCAGAGTGTCTCCTTGAAGGACATTGTTGTTGCTGTTCCCGTGACCAAGGCCAAGGTCATCGAGCCCCAGGTTTCGTCCAGATCCGTGATACAAGGTTTTGGCTGCGTCGGAGCCAGAGCCCCCTACCTGGTTCGACTCCGCTTGCCGCCAAGTTTGTCCTTCATAGTGATTATCTCTCGAATAAACGCTGTCATCGTCGTCCTCGTGACTGATACTCCGAACAGTATCAGAGCCAGTACCCAAACCAGGCGATCCGGGGCCAGCCTCATAGCGAGCCTCACGACGGTTGCGCCCGATAACCTCGCTTTCGCCTTCGYCTTCACTCTTGTCCCCGTCCAAGTTCCCAAGCACCTGAGATTGATGATGGGGGCGGCGTGCATGTAGACCCGGCAYTCCGGTCCTGCTTCCGAACACCTCGCCACCACCGTCATTCGRTTTYTTCATGACAAGTTCTGCCGTTGTYRTACTCAGCAATGAAGTGCCTTCGGAATCTATGGATAACCCCTTGGAAAAAGTGATGCAGTAACCCAGTGACGCGATAATTAAACGTTGTCAAGTTGAGTTGGAARAACTTTGAAAGAATTTGCCACCCCTGAGAGCTGAAGRAAAGAACCCCTGAGCCTGAGATACAGGGACCCTTTGCGTTCCAAAAAGAGTCAGCTGTTGCGTTATCCACGAGAAGAACAGAGTYGTCCGAGCAGTCCGTAAGAGGTAAAAAACCAAACAAGGATGAGAAGCGGTCGGGCAATGAAACAGTTCAACCTGGGTCACCAGTCAGTCAGTGGTCACAAGTCACTCTGTCTGGTTTCGTTTCAAATTTCGATATGTTTTTCAGCCCACAACGTCATAACACTCAGGCTAAGCTTCAGCGTTTAAACTTTGGGCATGGTACCATACAAGGTCGCTGTCAAACGTCAACGTCTGAACAATTGTCTGGGTACCCACTCTTGTACTGTACAGTGAAGGGAATCTCCGGTATGCCAAGAGTCTCAACTGAGATCTGAGGGGAGTAGGTCCTGAATTAACTCACAATCCTTTTATATAGGATTGTTGAGTACAGTAGATTGAACTGAAACTCGAATGTACTGCAGCATCACGGGAAGAGTGACAACCGAAAATCATGAACSAGGGGGATTGACCAGTCGAAACAATGTATGAGTGAGAAGTTAGCCGAGAAAGGGTGATCAATTCAAATTGCAACGATCAAACAACAAAACCAAGTGATCATTGAATTTACATAGCGTCGTGAACATCGTGGCGAAAGTGAGATTAGAGGCTACWGCTCAGATAATTGGAGGCGTTGAATGTCAGTGGAGTAGAATTGAAGCAAGCAGTGCTATAGCTAGAGGTAGTTGCAATCCAACATAGGAAGGATCAGACGGATAAAAGGGAGAGAGTAGTGTAAAAAGAGGAAACAACGAACGTGCAAAGAAACTCACAAATGCCGATCACCAAATCTGAGGCGCAGGGGGTAAATATTCGTTGGGTAGGAGGAACGCATCCATGCCATTCTGCAGGAATGAGTTACCTCCCAAACTCTGATCAGACATCCACACTGGGAGCTGCTCATTCGCCGTCATTCTGTAATCCTGGACGATATGCTCCGCATCTGCCACTCCGTGGTACTGCACATAATGTTGTTGGATAAATGCCTGCTGTTGTGAGTAGACTTGGTGGGATTGCTGTGGGTGGGCGTGGTGYTGTTGGTGTACGGGCTGGTGGGTGTGTGGGTGTGATTGAGAGTGTGGGTGCTGGGGGTGTCCGCTRTGYGGATGCGGTTGCTGTTGGTAATGCGGCTGCTGGTCGTGAGATGCGGTTGCCAATGTATGCGGCGGGACATAAACCTGAGCTTCGGGACTTGCGTATTGTGGAGGTGGCGCCCCATACTGCGGCTGGAACTCAGAATTTCTGTGCTGAGCCATTCCTATAGCGTTTGGTGGTATGGCGGAGGATGAGTGGTCGGTTGACATTCCGGGTCTTGGATTCTCCCTTGATGACGATGTAGGTGACCGAGAAGTTGATTGATGTTGGCGTTTCTTGGACCGTTTCAACATGACCTGTAGTGTCAGCGCATAACGCTTGCCGGGAACTAGAGGGGGGCTCAATATGGTTATATKGATATCTTATGTGACTTACTTCCTGCCATTAAATTTGCAAGATTTTCGATCTGACTGCGGACTTGTTGCATATCACAATCAGTCGGGCTATAAAGGCAATGCTATAAGTGGATTTTGCCTGTGGATCATAACTAGCGCTCACAAAAGTCTCGCAAGTCGTAAGAGGAAGGATGCCATGAAGGTAGCRGTRGCGTGCGTGTAGTGAACGGCTGCCATTATTTTTTGATCGGTCTTGYGCCTAGGTACAGTTGAATACTTGTGCTTACCATATTTCATGTTTTCCCTGTATGACGCGGAATTGAGGGTGATATCCAGACCTTGCTGGGCAGTCTGAACGGACTTGATCGCCAGCTCGCGTTGTCTGGCTGGCATTTTTTGAACGTCTTCTGGACCATTAATACCTCGTAAAGCCGTTGCACTGTGGAATAGCTCGGCATGGAGGTGTTGGATCTGCAAGCTCTGCCTATAGAAAGCTAAGTTGGATATCAGTCAAGGTTCTTCGATCATTGAAATGATTCCACGCACTTGCGTCGGTGTACTTTTGTGAGAATGCTTGATCCCAGGTGGTATACCAATTCTTGAATTTTGAATCTGCCTCTCTCAACACATCGTAGTGCCCATCAAGGACGGGCCCCTCAGTTGGCAAAGCATTCTGCACCTCTTCTCGGATGGCCATAAGCTCCACAGTGGACACGAGCCGCATGTCATCCTCAATAGCCAATGGGTGGCGCAAGAGATAACGGCAATCCCTTATGCTATCATCGTCCTTTAGGACAGCGGGACGCCCCGTGCCGTAGGACAGTCTAGCGCGCAGGTGAGTGGTTGGCAAAAAGTGACGTCCGGCGGTGGGGACAGTGACATACTGATGCTCAAAAAGGTATAGACAGAACCAAGTCCTCGATGCAGTCACAAGGTCCCGATCCTCAACGAGGTCGATTTTATTGTGCAGCATACGCCGATACAGCTTGGGCCAAGCCTTGTGCATAGCTTGACAGGGAAAGGGGGGGTTAGTTCATTGGCAGTTATAAGACTGATAAATCAATGTACATAGCTCCATGGCCATTCGAACGGCATGGCCGCCACTCAACCATCCGTTGTCGGACCAGCCGGAAACGAGGACTAGGATCGGATGTTAGACCCAGACAGCTGGGGCACGTGAAGGGAAGGTCTACGAACTCATTGATTGGACGGCTTCATAGCGCAAGACAGGGGCGAAAAGGGTAGCGCAAGATATCGACTGCACTTCCTCCAAGCAACGCAGATACGTTTCACTTGGGGGGCCTGAGGTAAGGCGTCAATGATGAGGGGATAAGATCGGAGCCAAAGAAAGAAAATCCAGACCTCCACCATCACGGGCTCGGGCTGCCACCATGCAGATACAATTAACGGCAAAGGGTGATCGCTCATGCAAGGCGTCATAAGTATCGGTGGCTTTATCAAAGACCGGCCTTTGTACTAAATCAGTGCGAGGTCGAGCTGTTATTGGGGATGACTTACAGGAATGTAGAGCATCCGTGATAGAAACTGATAAGTATGAGTTTTGAATGATAATGATCATGGAGCAAGTAATGGACGGGCCTTACAGGTTGAAAAGTTCCCGTGCTTCGGCGTCTGTGACAATACCTTTGTTCACGACTAGTGGGAATCCGCCGGTTGAGTACTGTGTGTGGGAAAGAGAAATGGAAGCACCTGACCATCTGTAAACATGGGAATTTTGTGACGAATCTTCCTTCTTTTTGAGGGTCTCGAGTGCCTATCCCTCTCTGGCTCAGGCGTTCTTGCCCGGCTGTGTGGTTCACTTCCATCCCCATTTTCCTAAACAAGCCAAGGTCAGCATCACGTAATGCATACAATAGAACATTCGCTAAAGCAAAAGAAGCTTCTCTAAAAATATGAAGACCCACCTTCGCGGCGCGTTCGGTCGCAACATCAGCCAGTCCTCGCAGCACCTCCCATGGGGCGACAAGTCCGGAAGCAGGGAGTTCCCCGTTCTCATCGTCGTCTACGTCGGATGAATCAGCACTAGTGACGTTCGATGACGGTGCAGGACGCTTGATTCCAGCTGCGGGCTGTTTATTTAAGTGTCGCTGATCGACACCCTGATATCGAGCAGGGGGCACGTTGCTTGGCTGAGAAGAGCTGGGTTGTCCCATGGCCTGGATGCTCGAGAAGGGAGGGAGCAGAGGACCTTGATTGTTTATTTGACTGTGCTGATAAGTCGGTCCATTGGCTGGGAAGTTGCCATAAGGCGGAGAGAGCTGCGAAGACTGTAGATCTCCTCCAGAACCGGGCTGAGTAGGAGCTGTACCGGATGAACTTTGATATCCGGAGAGGGAAGAACGTGGCTAGTGCAAGTTGGAAAAAATGTCAGACTGATCCACTGGGAGAAACGGGGATCGGAAAGAGTAGGGTGGGATCACTCACGTTTGGATGGCTGGCGGTAGGGGTCGAAGTGGCGGGAGAGTTCAGGCTCGGAGATTGCTGGAATGAAGAAGGGGGGTAGGTAGAAGGCGAGCGGCCAGTGAACGATGTGCCTCTGAGATGTGTAACGAGCTCTGCCAGGGTATGCTCTATTCTGATCTGAGTGCTCTTGATCTCGGCGACATGAGCTTCAAGACTCTTGATGCGCCTGAGCGGGAATGAGGGTGAGCGATATGGAAGGTGGCGGAGAGGTGGAGAAGAATTGACGTACTCGAGACCCGCCTCGCCCGTCAAAGTGGCCTCTCTGGAGGGTTTCTCGAAGAGGCAGTCGAGTCCAGTATTCCGACAGCGTCTGCACGGAGGGTTGTCGGCACCCTCGCAGCGCATCTTCTGTTTCCTACAGGCATTCTGGGGGGAAAGAACGAGTGAGAGCATGCAAAAAAGAGGAGTGAGGYGTATTTACGCAAGCACCTAGACAGGGAAGACGAGGGGAACGTTAAGAGAGTGCAAACATGAAAAAGGCATGGACGGACGAGGAACGCGGTTCAATGTTTTTACTGGAGGCTTGATRTCTGGTTTCTGGGGCTTGTCGTCGTCTTCCTGCTTCTTGACTGCTTGGGACTGGGAGCTTCCTGCGGCAGAATCCATCATGTATTGGAGGGGGGAGGGGAAAGCGAAGCGGGGAAAGATGGGACTGGGTGAGCCACGAGACGGATTGGGGGAACCCTGATCAGGAGATCTCCCATCCCACAAACAACGACAACTATCCTCCCTATTTCGGCTCCACTGGACCAAGCACAATGCATTTGTGCACACACTCCCCGCTCGCCTTTGAGACCCCTCCATCTTCATCTCGTACGGTATTGTATCCAGCTAGTGCTCACCAGTACGCAGCGTGAGTGGGGTCCGTATCTGTCCATTCCAATGGTACATTGCTGCGCCAGGGAGATTCCCGCACAACAGTGGGGTCGATTGGCACCCAGGCACATTCAATGCCCCCGTAAGAAAAAAACAATGTTGAGATGTTAGAAATACATGAGTGTACGATACAATATGAGCCGCAGCTGCAAATATCAATTGAGGCGTTGTCAGGCGGGCAAGCCCCGGTCACGCCCTGTGTTTTGTGTTGTGTCCTCCATCTATCTATCTAAGCCCCCCCACACCACAACCAACCTAAAACCTCCCAGCCATGTTGATGTCACTACTCTCCCATCTCCTCTGGTAAGTTTTCCGCCGGACCTCCACGCTCCACTCGCGTCCAAACCCTGTTATCCTCTTTTTTTCTGCAGTGCTTGGTTCGCGTTTCTCCTCCCCAGCTACGCGACCTTCAAGGCCCTTGCCCACCGTCCCCTGAGCGAGCCTGAACTCCAGCGATGGGCGATGTACTGGTCCGTCGTTGGCGCTTTTGTCGCATTTGAGTACTGCGCAGAGTGGCTAATCAGTTGGTACGTACAACTGCAACCCAATGAATGATCAGCGACCCGAATGTTCACCTTGCGTCCATTTTCATTCTAACCCCAGGCTGCCGTTCTACTGGGAAGTCAAAACCCTCTTCCTGCTCTACTTGGCCCTCCCCCAGACTCAGGCAAGTCTGTTTCACTCAACGCGTGGTCCCCCTGCCCGTTCTGACCCGCCCGAGGACAGGGTTCAACTTACATCTACGCCACATACCTCCAACCCTTCTTCACGCGCCACGAGGTCGAACTTGACGAGGGCATCGTGCAAGTCCAAAAAAACGTCCTCACGTTCATCCAATCGCGTCTCACCACGCTCTGGGACTATATTCTCAGCGCAGCCAACAAGCGCCAGTCGTCGTCTTCCACCTCATCAGCCACGTCTCCCACTGGTACTGCAAACGGCAACACCGGCGTCCCGGCAGGCTTCTCAGTTCAGGGCGTCTATAGCTTATGGCAGACCTACGGAGCTTCCATTATCAACGCCTTGGGGCCCAAAGGCGTCGCGGGCGCCTCGTCCACTTCCGTTCAAACCGCTTCGACTAGTGCTACGCAACGACGTGCCCAAGACAACAACGACAACAATGCTTCCCCGGCCGGTACCCCATCGACCTCGAACCCCTCCTTCCCTGAACCCGAGCATTTCTAACCATTGGTCCTAACTCGGCTCCTTGTTATTGGTATTTATCAGCCCTGCAAAACGTCGAACATTTTTTCCTTTACTTCTTTTCATACGAGTGCGGATATTATCACATCTTTTTATTTCTAAAAAAAATATGTGTATCTTGTCCTCTAGAAATACAATAAAAAAATGTAACGCTATCCCTCTGCGCCCCCGAATTCAACCAAGGGTGACAAGACAAAAAGAAACTCCCTAATCTATGACCCAAYTCTATGTTTCCTGAATGCATTCTCCACATCTCCAATGCTGAATTCYAGCCCTGCTCCCGTGGAGTCAACGTAACACTGCGAAATCCTCTCCTTCCATCCCTCCGTCAGCTTGACCAATTCTTCCTCACAAGCCTTCCACACCCCTAGCAACACCGTTCTCCCTACRCTCTCATCCTTGTCCTGCACTCCCGAAGTTGGATTTGCTCCCGCAGACGACTCAACAAAATGTTTCTCCACGCGTTTATACATTCCGTCAATGTGCTTCCTGAAATCCTTGATACCGTACTCGCGTGTGATCTTTCGGAGTGCATTTTTACTGTAATTGGGGCTGTTGGCTATATCCGTTGGTGAGGCAAGGGTACGGAGGAGTCGTTCAAGCCCCTCAAAGTAGTCCTGTTATCAACGTTTAGCACTCTTGTTTGGGGGTGTGTATGAAAGGAAAGCAGATACTGACGGTGATCTTCCCAAACGGCCTCCTGAACAAAAGCTTCACATACGCATTCAGATTTTCATCATACAGCCCTCTAGCCTTTCTCGTAAAGCTTTCAACGGACCCAGCTTCCATCTTGGCCGTCTCCGAAATAAAGTAGTGCATATTCTCTATAATATTCCTCTTTAGTCCCCCTCCCTTCKCTCTSGTGYACAAWCGTGCCACTCACCAATGATAACAACATGGAAATTCAACTGCCCYTTATCCTCTTCATCACCGTCTATCTTCGCCATCAACTTCAACGACTCAAACATCGCATTCACGATCCTATCATATGCCCCATTCACACTCTTCCTTACCTCTAATCCCAACCCGTCCGCACCCACAGCGTTCAGCTGGTTCTCGACACGGGTGAGATAGATCGGGAAGTGTTTTATGAACGGCGCCACGCCCTTGCGTTTTTTGGATGTGAGYTTGGTTTGTTCAATCGCGGCTAGCTGGTCGTTCTGTCAAGTGGGAGAATGAGATATAGTTTGCTGTAAAGAAAAGAGAGAGAACCGTACAACATGTCTATCAAAGACGCCTTTGAGCCGCGTATGCTGCTTCCCCAATAAACCCGTCATAAACTGATTCCCATTATCCTCTGCATCCGTTATATATCTCTCCAGCGTTGCAAGCACGCCCACAATCTCACTACAACCCTCGATATCCTCAACACAAGACATCACATAAACCCAAGAATGGACTCACATCGGATCCTTCTCCAACGCTTTCTCCACCCAACCCTTCACCTCTGTCGGCAAAAACCCAAAAATCAATTCCATCGCGCCCCGTATCAGCTTGATCGTCGTCTGACTGAGATTATTCGACCGCGCAGCCTGCCTCCGGAAATAATGATCCAACCCCATATAATCAGCAAACGTCAGCGCCGTGTCGTTGATCTGTAAAAAGTCTGCCAYAAATCCATTCTCCTGGTTGATGAGAGGGATGATTTGGTCCAGGACAAGCGCGAAGACCTCGGATGCACGCAAATCCGCTTCCGATGTGGATTTGTCTTTTTCTTTATCCCTGTTCCGGCTCTCTATCGGTGAGCGAATGAGAGTGCCTGCACGGCGCATTCCCGAAGGAGCCTTAAATGATGATGGCGTCAGGGCAGAAACGAATCCTGTTGCCGGTATTCATATTAACAAAAGGCGTGTGCGTTAAGTGCGATGGGCGCACCTAAGTCTCCGTCTTCCTCAGACGCCCGTTTGACGAACCCGATATACGCGCCCAGMAACRCTTTGATCTGCGTGCTATGAAGGTCACTCGCGGCGGAGAAATATGC
Source organism: Lepiota subincarnata (assembly GCA_023014305.1). Taxonomy (NCBI): domain Eukaryota; kingdom Fungi; phylum Basidiomycota; class Agaricomycetes; order Agaricales; family Agaricaceae; genus Lepiota; species Lepiota subincarnata. The sequence continues at coordinate 475,716 of JAECYV010000001.1, read as the reverse complement.
CTACAGAAGTGCCATCCACGGTCAACCTACTAYTGTAGTAAGCAATTGATGGGCTCACAGCGCATAGCCGTCCGTAAACACTCTCATCCATCTCCTTGAGATACAACATTAATCCACAGTACCGCCCCAAATACTCCTCCAGGTCCTGATGCTGGATGATGGTCGGCTTTCCTCCACGTGTGGGCTTTGTCAAACCACTGGTTTCTCCAAGTAGGAGTTTAGACTACARATACCACATTAGATGAACACAGCACGGGTGCAGTTGCAGAAACTGATGGCAAAACCTGCCTGTGCAGTGAACATGATCGATAAAAAGTCGTGCATGCGTTTGCAAAACTGGGAGTTGTGCATACGGTATTCCTGAAGACGTTCCATGGTAGCAGCCATATCTATGAAATCACCATCAGCCCCACTCTCATCAACATCATGATATCGCGTGTGGGGGAACATACCAGTATCTCTGCCAGCTTGTAGTGCCTTGTACAACTCGGTGGCGGCGTGTTCGAGGCGCGGAATACTTTGGGATTTTTCCAGAGATTCTTGTGTTAGTGTGATCAGAGCATCAGAACCGACTTGAACGGTTTGCTACACACTGCAATTGAGCAAAAATGGCCATGGAAAAGAGAAAAGACAGTTGCTTACGAGGAGATTCTCCAGCTCATTCAGCAAAGCTCGTTGGTTCTGGGTCTGGACTTGCAGACCTCTGTTCTGAGATTGAATATAGGAGATGTCATCATCAACGGCCTGCATCCTCTTATTGTCAGAAAGGATTGAGCYTATATGAATAATACGTACATTGAGATGGATCTTGTAGGAGGATATTAGTCCATCCAAGTTGTCCAATTCGGCCAGTGCGTCATCCATATACTTCATAACCAGTCCAATCCTGTCATCCGACTCTAAGAACGAATGGATGTTTGCCTACAAAAGCAGCATTACCACCAAATCCTCCAAAGGCCGACTCGGAAACTCGTACCTTCTCCAGTGCCATCAACTCGTCCAATAATCTCGCCTCAATCATGTCCGCCGCCCCTCTAGCCATCTTCCTCCCGATGATATCATCGCTCGCCCACTCATACCCCTCAATCATCTCCTCCACACTCGCCAGCGTGTCTTGAGCATTCTCAATCTCGTCTCCACCATCTCCATCCAACTGCCCGCCGAGGCCAACACCACCAGCGCCGATCCCACCCACAATCAATCGATCTAACGCTTGCTGGTTCGTAGGATCAAAATATGATACTCGGGTGTTGTTATCCTTGCGTGGTGCCACCTTGCCATCTCCTCCTGTAGAGGATGGCTTGCGAGATCGACTGATCATAGGCTCAGGGGAAGCGTTAAGTGAACGCGCGGGAGTAAAAACAGCCTGCCCTGTACGAGCCCYTGAYTGAGAGTCCTTTCGTGATCTCTCATTTACATCGGTCGCGCCGTTGGCATTATAAGCAACTTGTGCGGGAGGTAAATTTACAGCGGGTACCAGATGCG
>JAECYV010000001.1:429186-473481 GCA_023014305.1 Lepiota subincarnata | reverse complement strand
GGGGGGGGGGGGCGGGGCAGGGCAGACATACGGGAAAGCAGGATGTAGCGGGCCTTTCTGCCTTCAGGGCCCGCGTCCTCCCAGATCTTGAGGTGAGATACGTAGTTCTCCTCAAGGGTGCCCATTGCATTGCGCCTGGAAAAGACGGAGGCAATGATGCTCTGCTTAATGTCTGCCATTGATGGTGGTGGGTTGGTAACTATGGAGAGAATAACGGTGCTACGGAAACGACAGTGAGAGTACAAGGAGCCAAAAACAATACCGGCATCGGCCGCGGGACAAGGACAAATGATGGCGAATGGCTCCCTTATAAAGTCYTCATATCCACTGTCCCAGTCCCCAAGTCCCAGCGACTGCAGCCACTCTCATTTCCTTCCGTCCTCGCGCTAGTCGCGCTTTTTTCCTTTCTCTTTTCTCTTTATATGCGCCTTATCATGACCCTCCCTGCTCGTCGAGGGGCCCTCCACTTCCTCGCCCACGTCGCCACAGACGAGTCGGAATGCTCAACGACCTCCCAGCCCCATGCCACCCGCCACCACGTCGCTGACGACATCCGCATCCAGCGTCCCTGCACTGTGGACCTTGCCATCACGCACAAAACTCAAAAGCACTCGGTCGCCTGCCATGCCCCACCYGACAGTGCCCCTCTCAAGCACTCACCGCCAGCCACCGCTCAAGGCCCCGCCTCCTTCGCCTCATCTTCATCCTCCGCCTCATCACCATCTCCCCCGCCTCGACTGCCCCCATCCACCCGCACCACTAGGTCAGGCAGGAAGAAAACACGGAGTGGCGCTTCCCGCCCCGAGCTCGAATCCAGGCTCGAGCTACGCAGGAAGAGACAGGAGATGCTCCAGCGAGCCAAGGAGATCAAGTCTCTCGACAACTCCCCGGTTAATGACAGACAGCTGCTCGTATTGAAGATGGTCTATGACGAGATCACCATGTACCCGAGTGAATCTTGGATGAGTATATTGGCCATCATCATACACAGGTACGCCGCAATTCATTTAATTATGCAAGCTGCACACCCCAATTAATACCGTCCCCGCCTCTCTCTTCAGAGCATTCAGGCAAGTCAAGAACTGGTTCGCTAACGAGCGGCAAAAGCGCGGCGTAGGACCAGACGTTCCAATCCAAACCGAAACAGGGGACAGGCTACGTATCCGGCCCTCGGCACTAGTTCTCCACCAGRATTGGTCCGACGACTTCTTCGAAGAGGTCGCAATGGTGCACAATTACCGAGTTTTATGCAAYTCAGGATGGCAAACTGGGAAGGCTCCCTCAGACACAACCTCCAACTTTGATGGACACTCATGACACTCGCTACGCTCTCACACCCTTATCATCTCGCTTCCTTATAATCCCTAAAAGCCATATGATTGGCACTAATCACCCCCTAACGTATCAGCTTCTGTCTAATCATTTCCCATACCCTATTCCCACACGACACTATTTCTAATACACACCCACCCACACGCACACATCTGTCATTCATTCCGTATCCTTGTCTGTACGATTCGGACTCGAACTTTCTGTTGGACACTGTACTCGARTATATTACGCAACGATAGATACTATATTTCTACTGGGTTGTCGAGCCGCTCATAATGACCTCGTGCCTTTCCCCCATGTAATCTTCTGAGCAATAAACTAAAATATCCCTCCCCAGTCGCGTGTTCTACCTCCCCATTCCGCATCATGCGATATTTCTTTCCCCTCCACACTACCTCGTCCCCAAAAATAGCCACACACCAGATAGGAAACGCTAACAACTCTCTAAGAGCCCAGGCTCCCAGGAACTGCCACAGATGGGATAGGGGTAGCGGGTGTCCAGCAAGTGATTCATACACGTCAAGGTCAACCACGATCCAAAGGAGGTAGTGAATAACCAAAGTGATCGGCATAGGAATATCCATCAGCTGRCGGAGGCTCCAACTTGCAATCAACGAGAGCATAACACACTCTGTGAATGGCTCAAGAATAGTGGCAGCAAGCACCATATGTTTYCGTACGCGAATCCAGCGCACCCTTCGCCAGATGTARTCAGAGAGCGTCATATTCCCAATCGCATTYCTCGCCACATCGCACGAGAGTTCATGCCGAACATCGAGTTCGTGCCAGAGCGCGCTGGCGATCATATTGTCCTCTGCGAGGAACCGTCCAAACACTTCCAGCCCTCGATCCCCATTACTCCCGCTGTCGGGTGATGAMGGCCGCGACTCGGAGCGATGGGGTTTCAACGTCGCGTCAAGTCTTTCCACGTCCGAGCGCCGGTACAGGTTTGATTTTCCGACGACACAGGATTCAAGCGCGACGGTATTGATTGCAATGTACATCTTGGCGTGATTCGTGTTCAGGAACGCCTCTTCAATTCTGGAACCCAACTGGGGCTCGTTTACRAAGGCGAAGGGGACATGATGGACCAGGGCTATACGTCTCTGGGATTCTGTCCGCGGCGGAAGGTTGATGAGCGCGTCTACAGAGCGCGCGAGCGTCCCTGAATCCACCATGACATTTGAATCAAGGACCCAGAGAATGTCATGCGCTGCTGCACGATATGAGCGCACGAGGTTGTTAACCTTGGGATTCACCCCAACAATTTCTTCACCTATGTGATTCGATATGAGTCCGGATGACTATGGGAAGAAACCCGCGGCGTCCTTACCAATAATGATCTCTGCCTTGACACGGGGATACTTGTTGATAAGCTCCCTCACAACGGCCAGCGCCTGGTCATCTTCGTCCGCTACAGAAAATAGGATCTCGTAGTTGGGATACTCCTGCTTGAACGTAGACTCCAAATTTTCATAGAGATTCGTATCGAGGCCTTTTAGAGGACGTAGTATGGATACTCCAGGCACGGCATTATTAGGTGTTGCACTCGCGAGAGGGGACCGCGGGCGCAGTCGATAGCGACGTCTTCTAGAAAATGTGTGTACATATGTACATATATCAGCAAAGCGACACGAGGTTGGAGTTCCGGCTTACCCCGCTATGCATCCGAGAAGCCCAACCATCCACAAGGCTTTGTACCACACCAGACCTAGTACCGCCAGCCAGAAAGAGAGGGTTATGGGTGAGTCATCGGTGTCCACCATTGGGGGCCACCACAACGTTGCGCTTTGAGCAGCAAGCACTCGGCCAGGGTTCAACGCTCACGGTTACGTCATTCGTTGGCTGGCCAGACTCTCCCACGATCTATCTATATCGCAACTTGGCCTATGCCTTTGTGTGGTCCCTTGGCTCAGTGGTAGAGCGTGTGACATCCACAGAGGCACCCGCACCGGGCTTCCCCCTGGCCTGGTGTGCGGCGTCTCCTTGATGCCGCAAGGCAACCGTTCGATTCGGTTAGGGGTCATCACCATCTTTTTCTTTCCAGATCAGCAATACACATGACTGGGATTGCTCAAGTGGTGCAACCATTCACGCAATACAAGCCGCCACTGTTGCGTATAAATAGCACCGCCTCGGTTGCCCCCGCTCAAGAGGATGGCCACCCACACTGCTGTTGCTACAACCGCCAAAGGTGTCGTTGGCACCCTGCAAGTGCCAACAGAAGAACCCGGCAATGATGAAGTCTTACTCAAGGTGGAGTATGCAGCGATGATACCGCCCGATGTATATATGGCAGACAGGGGTTTCTATGTGAGCTCGTACCCGCTCGTGTTGGGGTTTACCGCCGCTGGTGTAGTTCAGAAAACCGGAAGTGGTGTCGATGATTTGAAAACCGGAGACCGCGTAGGATTAATTCCCTCTGCAGTCGAGAACTAATTAAAACAACCCTTAGGTGACGACATTTGCGTACGGGCCATCACGCCAGAAAGGCGTGCAGGAATATTGTATTCAGCCTCGAACTGTATGCGCAAAAGTATGTGCGGGGCTACATAGCCAGATTGTTAGTCTCTATGTTGACAAGCATGCCCAGATCCCAGACGGCCTCTCCTTCGAGGCCGCGGCGGCAATCCCAGAYAACTTTGTCTGTGCCTTCTACACCATCTTCAACCAGTTATCTCTCCCAATGCCCTCCACCTTCCCCGCATCTGTTGATCCGCCTTTCTCAAACACTCCGATTCTGATCTACGGTGCAGGCTCGACTGCAGGGCAGTACATGATTCGCCTCCTGCATCTTGCCAGATATCACAAAGTCTTCGCAACAGCCTCCTCCAAGCATCACGAGTACCTTCGCTCTCTTGGCGCTACAGATCTCTTTGACTACAACAGTCCCAGCCTTGCGCAGGATATAGCCAAAGCCGCTGGAGGGGATGGGAAAATCCTACTGGCGGTTGATTGTATTGCCTCTCAGAGCACCATGGGTAATCTCGCGGAAATCGTGAGCCCTTTGGGGACAGTGGCATTATTGCTGCCGATCAAGGAAGGGACAACGCTGAATAATAAACTCGAGGACAAGTTAATTTCGGACATGCCAATTCCAGAGTATTTGGATCCTTTTGCAAAGGGCACAAAAATAATAGGTGTAAAGACTTTCTTCTACCACGAGGTATGTGTGTTCATTGTGTCCGCTGATGGAACCTGGGGGTGAGCGTCCCTGATGCCCTGATTCTGCAGGACCAAGTATTGAAGGAAAAGCTGATGCCAGTTATACTCCCCGAGTTGCTCGGAAAGGGATTGGTACAGCCTACGCCTATCCGCATCATCAACCAGGGGGATCTCCAACAAAGAGTCGAACAAGCATTGGATTTGTTCAGAGGTAACAAGGTCAGCGGGGAGAAGGTCATTATAAAGATCAACTGAGGCTGTATCGGGATCAAATAAAGTACATAGTCACATGATGTTGCATATCCCGATCATGTGAGTCCGGATCTTAGTGAGGAGTATGTCCCGGGGCTCGTCGTGCTTCAGCTTCACCCTCTCAACCTCGGGATACAAGGAACGTTAGACAATGATACCCACAAAGCGTTCCATCTCAGTTGCTCGGCGCATACCTCTCACTTCCAACAAAGCATCTCTGTCTCCCGGTGGACGACATGTAACAACGCGACCCATAGTGACTTTGAATAGTGTTGTAGACCTGGTGAAGCCCGGAAGCTCCGCGATACAGAGAAAGGGAAGTGGGGGTAGGCAGGCTGTGGGTCACCATGGGGGCAATCTATACCGAACGTTTGCTTCCGAAGCTCAGAGTGAGTTACCACGAAGTGATATGGCATATCCCCCCCCCCTCACTAAGCTTTGACAGGCCTACTAGCTCTTGCGAAACAGCCACATTTTGACAAAATCCTTATTGCGAATCGGTATGTGATGGTAGGGCGGTAACGGTGGTGATGATGATATTGACCTGTTTAGTGCAGTGGAGAGATTGCTTGTCGTGTCATTCGGACGGCAAAGAAGCTAGGAATCAAAACCGTTGCTGTCTACAGTGAGGTTGACAAGGATTCTTTACATGTCAAGCTTGTAGGTTGCTCCACCCAATTTTCTGATTCAAACCCTCTGATGTTTTGTATTAGGCAGACGAGGCATACTGTATTGGTCCTGCACCTTCTACGGAGAGCTATGTGGGTATCTGATCAAAACACGAGTGCGAAGGTTAGATGTTCATCTGATGGTTGTAGCTACGGATGGACAAGATCATTGAAGTCTGTCATCGTAGTGGTGCCGAGGTATAGCCTCCTATTTATATGCACATTCGCAACCGCTARAGCTCACATGTCTTCTTAGGCCGTGCATCCAGGGTACGAGAGTTCTCAGAAACCTTCATGGCTTTATCTCACATCAAGAGTGTAGATATGGTTTCCTGAGTGAAAACGCTGTATTTGCGGAAACACTCGCCAAAGAAGGCATCGTGTTCATTGGACCTCCAGCGGGCGCGATTGTAAGCATGGGTTCCAAGAGCGAATCCAAGAACATCATGTCCAGTAAGCTTCCTCGTTGCTTCTGATGCTTGTTGCCCTTATGTCTAGTACAGGTGCCGGTGTTCCATGTGTCCCTGGATATCACGGAGAGAACCAGGATCCTACGTTCCTCTACGAGAAGGCGCAAGAAATTGGTAAACYGTTTWTCCATTGGTAACGGGGATCRTGATTAAAATAAATATAGGGTTCCCCGTTCTCATCAAGGCCATCCATGGAGGCGGGGGCAAGGGTATGCGCACGGTGTCAATTCCAACGCAAGAAGCATTCTATGAGGCTCTTTCCTCGGCGAAGAGGGAATCGTTGAAGTCATTTGGAAATGATACTGTTCTGGTTGAGAAATTTATTGAGCGGCCAAGGCATGTGGAAGTACAGGTGTTTGCCGATACTATGGGTAATGTGGTCAGTCTGTGGGAACGAGATTGTTCAGTGCAGAGACGAAATCAGAAGATTATTGAGGAGGTAAGGAGCCCTRTCCATTGGAATTTCGTCCTGTRTGTTTCTCATGGGACTCTGTAGGCGCCTGCCCCAGGCCTYACGCCAGAGCTTCGTGCCGATCTAAGTGCGAARGCCATAGCTGCAGCTAAAGCGGTCAACTATGTCGGGGCAGGCACAGTTGAGTTTATCTTCGATAATGACACCCAGAAATTCTACTTTATGGAAATGTATGTGTCGAACTCGTGCATGTATGTCTTCTGGGTACTTAATCATTACAGGAACACTCGTCTACAGGTAGAGCATCCAGTGACCGAGATGGTTACTGGTCTCGACCTGGTGGAATGGCAGTTRGAGGTCGCGGCTGGCAATCCCCTTCCACTCGAACAAGCCGCCATCCCACTTGTGGGGCACGCCTTTGAGGCACGAATCTATGCCGAGAACCCACGCAATAACTTCCTCCCCGACTCTGGACCACTCCTTTATCTCTCCACACCAGAGCCCACACACACATTCGCTACCCCATTCCCCCCTCTTCCARTCAATGCCTCCTCACCACCCCTTCCTGCCCTCTCTTTGTCTGCGGATACTTCAAGACATAATGACATTACGCCAGCGCTAAGAATTGAACAGGGGTTCACACAGGGAGCACAAATCGGTGTCTTCTACGATCCGATGATAGCCAAAGTGGTTGTGCATGGGAGAGATAGGACAGAGGCGCTAAGGATACTCAGGAAGGCTTTGGGCGAATACCATGTTGTGGGTGTTTCAACAAATGTTGAGTTTTTGAGGACACTGGCCGAAAATCCGGCATTTATTGGYGAAGAGGTTGAGACTGGGTTTATTTCTGTATGTTGTATCTTTTTCTCCGCATCGGAACCCACTGATTAACCATGGTATAGAAACACTACGATGAACTGTTCCCTCCCATAGCAGAACCAAAGCCAGAGCTCTTGGCTCAAGCTGCCCTCTACGTAGCCCTCCGAGACCAAACTCCCGTCTCATCATCCACACAAACCTCACCTTGGCAATCTCTCTCCTTCAGACGCTTCGGGGGAGATGTCCACGAACGCGTAATCACTTTCCAAACTGAAACTTCAGAAAGCCCGATGTCGGTGCGCATCCTCCCTGCGGCAAGATCTGGTTATTACGATATTACGGTGACCGCAGTGAACGGGGCTACAACATCATTCTCCTCCGTCTCGGCTCATCTTAGCTCTCCTACATCAATTACAACCGCACTCGACTCTGTACTCGCAAAGACAACCGTAGTGTCTCAGCCGCCACCCCCAGCTACTCCAGCCTCCCACTCACCCAACACCATGGAGCGGCTTCACTTGTTCAGCGGAGGCACCAAGACRACACTCGTTCTGCCCTCGCCCCAGTGGTTGCTCTCGCTCGGCGGCGACATCCTAAACGCAGCCAAAGGAGGCCTGCGCGCGCCCATGCCCAGTCTAGTTGTGGAAGTCAAAGTCAAGGTGGGCGACAAAGTCGAGAAGGGACAAGCGGTCGTGGTGTTGGAGAGTATGAAGACCGAGACGGTTTTGAGGGCGGATAGTGAGGGCGTGGTGAGGTCTATTGGGTGCAAGGATGGAGAGATGGTGGAGGAGGGGAGGGAGCTCGTGGATATTGAGCTGGCTGACTCTTGACAAAGACTGTGGTGATTTATTAGCGAGTAGTAGTGTATGGTGCCTACGCCTAAAGGATTGTATGTCTATATATTTGATTGTGGTGTGGTCTATACTGTCACGGGTGTAGGGGTAGGGGTTGCTGGGTCCCGGCTTGGTAAAGGGGGTGGATCTTTAGACATGAAGTTATTGGGAAGGAAGGGTGCGCCTGAGCTAGGCGGCTCGGGGTTTTGGGTGTTCTGAGGTGTGACATTGTTGCTATCGCCCTGCTCCGACACTGTCTTGGCGGAGGCCGAGGCCACAGATGTGCTACGGGCGAGGAGAGCAGGTGTCACCGAGCCGTTCATGGAAGAATCACTGGCAGGTAGGCGCATTCTTCGAAGACGCGGTGGATTCTTCTCGATGGCTTCAATAATTTGCCGCATTTCCTCTTCACCTGTCCATTCGCCGACGAACTTCTGTATAGAGTCGAAGCCTTTGCTCTGAGCAATAGTTTGACGGATTTTTGTGGACTCTGCCTTTTTGATCGTAATATGATCACCTTTGAATTGTGCCGCGCAGAATTTTGTCAGCGACCAATGGTTATCAAGATACTTGGCCTGGGGTTAGTATGAGTAAAGGAAATGGTATCTGATACTCGACTAGTGGACACATACCAGTCTGAAATACGATGGAACCAAGGTTTTGTGAAGGTCCACCAGGGGCTTATCCGAGAAACAAGTCGGGTTGGCTTCAGCAGCTCGAGCAATCATCACCGAGTGCGCTCCTACAAATCCCCAGATTTGAATATTTCATGCAGGGCATAATAAGGGAACATACCAGTAGCCTCCCTCACCCTTTTTGCATCCTCCCACCCCAGACAGTCCCCATTCTCCACCACAGCGATACCCTTTCCGAGACCTTCGACAAACTGCACAATCTCTCTCAATCTCTCGATCATCGCCCTCTCCCGATCTCTCATATTCCTCGTTCGACAATGCACCGTCAAGGCGCTGATCCCCGTTCCACATATCCTCTCCACAAGCTTCAAGGTATCCTCTTGTGAGGGCAACAGCCTAATCTTCGCCGATACAGTGACCTCTGGAGGCATCGCCTTTCGGAGGGCAACGAGAATCGAGCAAAGGAGGTCAGGGTTCGTGAGGAGCGCCGCTCCCATTCCTGCGTGTGTCGAGAACGGCTTTGGACATCCGCAATTGAGGTCCACACCCGAGACGTCTTGCACGACGGTCTGGGCCGCTTGCACTGCAAGGTCAGGATCTGCGGAGCCGATTTGGTAGATGAGGTAGGGTTTTTCGATGGGGTGGGTTGTGAAAATGGCCCGCGAGACACCGTTGTAGGAGAYGACTCCGGTTACAGCTAGGGGTATTATAATAAGACGGGATACACTGAGGTTCACGTGCAAGTARGCTCACGATCGACTACGCGTTGTGCATGGAGTATTGCCTTGTCAACTGTTTCAGGCCCCCAAACCATCGTTGCGCCGTGTTTGAGAGCGAAAAGCCTGGTTGGAACTGTAGAAGATGTTCAGCGGTGGTGAGCTGAGGGAAAGGTAGCAAGTGAAAGCTTACGGGCCCCAGACCGAACCATGGGGGCAAGAAAGACGCCATCTTTGAAATCGTCAGATGTGAGGTGGCTTAGTTTTAGTTTTTTCTGCGGACGCAAGGGGAGCTCTGGAGAATGCGAGCGGCGAGTCATTATTTTYGAGAACAAGGAGCGAAAAAGAGAGCCCATTTGCTGACAAACCGTGACATGTCACAATAAAATAAARATAATGATGCATTGCTCTGCTTTTTAATGACATCCACGACGACCCGACCCATCCCAGGTCATTCTGGTCGCGTACACTACGTGAAGCTGACTASTAACAAAAGGCACGGAGCGAAGCAGTGAATATAGAAAACAACAAAAAACCCATAAATTACAGCCGATTTACTTGCGCTTCTTGAGGCCGCCGTCGTTAGATTTGTCCTCACCAGCAGCTGCCACAGGCGTAGTAGATTCCGTCTTCTTGTCATCGGGTGTCTGGGCATCGGTTTTCTTGGTGGACTGGGACCAACGTCAGTAACAGGGGTGACTGTACTTTAGAAACAGCACTCACTGCAACAACAACGGGCTTCTGGGATCCTCCAATGAGGCCAAGGAAAGACCCAAGCATACCAAAGATAGTAAAGATGACGGCAACCAAAGCGGCACCAGTCTCAGGTTGCGACTTGAAGGCTTCAACAGGATCCACCTTGGCGTGGTCGATAAAGTCAAGAGCTTTGTTGCGGATGAAGGCGACAGGGTCCTCCTTGAAAGTGAGCTCATCATCGTCCTCGTTAACACCATCTGGTGTATCGGCCTTGTTCTCAAGAGGCTTCTTAACTTCAAAGGTTTCGGCAGCCAACTTCTTGGCGTCCTCGACGGAGTGACCAACGTATAAGTTGTCAAACAGGATGTCCTCGGTCATGGTCCAAAGCTCGATGCCGACACCGGCCTATCCTTGGATCAGTTTTTGATAGTTTCAATTAGTAAGGCAGTATCTCACAATCTTGGGAAGACTCTTGAGAGGAGTAAGATCCTCATAGTAGCCGGGGTTGGGGATCTTGCGGGGTGCCCACGGGCCCTTGTAGGCAGGGTTGTCAATGAGAGGCGCATACCATTTGCCCTTGTAGTCAGGATTGGCCTTCATGGGGCTAGAACAGTATGAGTAGGGCTGGGAATCGAGCATGTGATATAAACACGTACCGTTTCCATTCACCGCAGCCAGAAGCTTCAGAGCACTTGGGGTTGGGAATAGTAGGAGCGATCCACTCGCCGTCCTCTTCGTCGTCCCACTCCTCCGGCTTCTCAGCATCAGGATCAGGGATGCTCGAAGGCTCATTGTCAAGCCAGTCTTCGGGTTTCGTGGCATCCTCATCAGGTACCTCGTAGGGGGCATCCTCATCCCAGTCTTCGGGCTAGGACAAGATCAAAACGCGAACACGTGTTGTGATATTTAAAGACAGACCTTCTTCGCCTCGGGATCGGAGATCTTGGCCTCATCAACCCAATCCTCAGGCTTCGTGTCCTCGGGGTCATCGATTTCTTTCGGCGGGTTCACGGGTGGCTCAAAGTCCTCGAGGAGGCTGCCAGTCTTGTCGCTCTCGCCGTTAATGAGCACATTATAGGTATTATTAGGGCTAAATGAATGCGGTGAGAAATATGAATGGTAGTGAGAGTGCCATCTACGCACTGAACAACAAGGGTGTAAAGGTTAGTGAACTTTTCGATGGAGGGTCTCGGCGCGATCTTGAGGTGCTTCTCCTCGAYTTCACCGGTCTTGGGGCTCTTGTGACGGAAGATGAAATGTACCTGGTCCATAATGTYAAAAACCCGTTCAACATTCTAACAAGATTTGGACTATACCTTCGTGCCCGGACACGTCAGATCAGGTCCAAACATGATCACCCAAGGAGTCGTATCCGAGAACTCCTTGCCACTGGTCTGGAATCCGTCTTCCAAGAGCTTAACATAACCACCACCGCAGTTACCGCCTTTCTGGTACTTGACTTCATATTGYACCACAAGTGGTTTGTCGCCGAAACCAACAGGGTTCTTGAACGGCGCCGAGATGGCGTGGTGGGCAGCTTTAGTCTTTGCGACGAGGCCCTTGTCACCCTCAATGACAACCARTGACGGTTCCTCGACCTCCCATTTGCCGACGTAGCTGAATGTCTCATCACCGACTTGGTTCTTCTTGGTCGCTTCGGAGGGTGTCCAGCGATCTGCCCAGTCTTCGGTGAACTGTTCCAGGAAGGGGGCTTCGATCTGGGTGGGCTAAAATACGGGCGTCGGAGTGTTGGTGCCTAGCGCTCTAAACACCGGGGTCAAGAGAAAACGTACCTTGAAGGAGGGCTTGGGAGTTTCGTCAGTGTTAGCCAAGGCGCCAGAGGCGGCGAGGGCAATGACGGAGATCGTTACGCTTCGCATGACGAAGGACCGGTGACRGAGAGAAAAGAGAATAATAAGAGAGGGTTCTGCGTATCCTTTCCTAATAAATAGTGCACTTGACCCCGCACACACATACGTGGCATTCTCGATCTCCCAAGGTCACGTGGCCGCACCTTTTTGTGAGAAGCATCTCTTAAAATCACTCAAATAATCGTTCATTCAGCAAAGAACCTCGTTTATATAGAACAAGACAAACACCCCCAAGATCACAGCTACCCAAGCAGGTCTGCGTGCCCCGACGCAGAGAGCGCAAGCTACAGAACAGAGCAAAATGACGTGTCAGTTCCCGCTCATCGCACAGTAAAACAGATCGGTTCCCAGGGTCGCTAATAAAAAAACGGCGGCTCGGATTGATGGGCATGCACGGCACACTCACCACAAACTCATCATCCAAATATTTGGACACTGCAATCTGGTCTCCGAGACCCTTTCTTCTCCGAGTCTTCAGCACCAGGTCCCTTGCAAGTGCCTGCCCAGACGCAGGTTCTAGGGGCCGCAGCTTAATGCTAGTGTCTGTAGGATCACCTGAAATATTTCACAAGCTCGATCGTGAGAACCGAAGCAGAGAAGAGAAAGAAAGAACACACCTGGGACGATGGACCAGTGGTCGAACACCTGGAGACAGAACGCCTGCCCTTGTGTTGCGGTTCTCAGGTCCGTCTCAAAGCCATTGGCATCAATAACGGGTATCAATGCTTTGACAGTATACAGCGGCGATCCCGCCTTGGGTATGTCTTGAGTTACATGCCCGCGACGACGAGCCAGGACTGTGTATACAGCCGAAATGCAATCAGCAGGCGCTTGAACCTCAACATAGTACACAGGTTCCATTAACCGAGGGGTCGCCTTTTTCGATCAAGGGTGTGTCAATCATGTGGCCAAGATACACCAGGGATTTTTCTCACCATAAGGAAAGATGAATAGCAAACCCTTCGAGCCGTGGGCACGATTTGCCCTCCCCCGCGGAAAATAGGCTCTTGAGCGATGCTCGCATCAAGCAGGCGGAACTTTACATTCCGCATGGCTAACAAAATGACATCAGCTCAGGAGCACGAGGTTAAAACTTTCACTTACGTTCATCGCATAGAGGACCCTCTCGTGCGCCCCATTGGAACCCCTGTTTGACATGCTCTTTCACTGTGCCTAGAAGCTTTTTATCGACCTGCAGAGACYGTCAGAGACCAGGACCCAGGTACATGTTTGAAGCACACCTGTGACGGTAGCGTGTCGTCAAGGAGAATGTTAGGGCCGTTTTCATCAGGGCCAAATGCCCATATTGAACGAGACGCAAGTAGATCCCACTGATATTTCTCCTCGAAGAACTTGCCCCTCTCCTTGGCGGGCATCCTCATAGTGACCCTTCCTCTCTCGACATCCTCCGCAATTCCGCGTTCRAGTGGCTCAGCAATCATGGTAATCTTATTCCTAAGAAATAGTTGTCAGAGGAGCSTTGACGAGAGCGCRGAGATAACGTACTTTTTGTTGGGTGTATCAGCATAACACTTTAACGCACTTGTCTCTAGGACTGTCTCGCAAAACTTGGTCACTGGGTCCGACACCTTGATCTCAATCTCTGAGAACAACCTCCTCAGATCGTGCATGGCGCAATCCAAATACAGCTCTCCTGTCCCAATTAACACATGCTCTCCACTTTCCTCTACCTTGGTTGCGATGAGTGGATATGATTTGTTAACACTGCGCAACCCTGCTAGCATCTTGGGCAACTCCGAAGGGGCAATAGGTTCAATAGCGATTTTGAGGACGGACTCTGTCATGTGCTTTATAGGCCGGAAAACGTGCAGTTCATCTTCGATGCCTGCTGAAGCCAGCGTTGCCGTTTTTGAGATGGATGCATCAACGCCACCAATAAGAACCAGGTTTCCTGCTGGGATTTCCTCTGCTGGGATGAAATACCTACGAGATTATTCTCGTCTCTGCAACAACTTCTTGCAGCATTGCGACTTACCGAGCTTCACTGATCCACAAATCCTCCGCAACCGCCTTCATCATATCCTCTTCGTCCTCTGGCGAATAGCCTTCGCCCAGAACCTTGACTTCTGCTCCCTTTTTCAGTGTCCCGCTCATAACCCGACCGAAAGCCCTGAACGACTGTGCATCCGTTGTTTGATATAATTTTGCAACGTGTACCATGACAGGGCCATCCGGRTCACAAGATTTCATCGAGATAGCTAGCTCGGAGGTTTGGGGACCGGTATAAGTATGTTCGATCTATCCAAGGATCATTATTATATTTTACAGGGACACAGGTGACCAAACTTTACCTTGTTCGGGGCATTCTTGATGGGCGAAGGAATATGGTCCACAATGACATCCACTAGCCCAGTCGATGGTCCAAAGAACTGGTCCAATACAACCTTCAACARCGGYCGYACGTCCATCTTGTACATYACSGGCTTGAGTGTGATTCCGAGAGAGGCCARCGTACTTTTCAGATCATCTGTCTCCTCACTGAGGACATGGCTGTAGAGTTTATACAAAGGGTCGAGGATGAAATGGACGAATGTCCGATCTTGCCCTAGATCGGCTTGTTTGCGGGTGAACCGCCGCGTTTCCTGGTCAAARTACACRTCGCCCCAGAGACGGTCGGCGAACGCATTGATGTCGAGCTTCCCTAGATTAGCGAGGTTTGAAAAGCGCTTCTTTGGAATAACGGATGAACATACCATAGACGTCGGCATACAACTTTGCAAATGAGCGCAGAGTGAAACACCAACTCATATCCGTACTAGCGAACGCAACGTTCCCGTTCTCCGGGCTCAAGCGGTGTTCTGGGTTGGGATCGATATTACTGGAAATCCCTGTTAGTTTGGGGCATAAAAATTAATGTTAGGTATTGACGTACCTGATGAAGGTATTGATTTCTTCGATAGTGTGTCTAATCTTGTAGTAGGCATCGGCAGGTTTGATACGAAGCTCGAGGATGAGTCTGTCGAGTTTGTTTACGACAAGGGTAATTTTGATACCTTCTTGAAGAGCATGCCGAATGATATATTCAGTGCCGACCATAAGCTGRGGTACTTGTGAGCCAGGAGGRACGTGGAGCYTGAGAAAGCGTGCTCACCCCTTCTACCACGTCCACGACCAAGAGGATGCCATCTGCAAGACGCATGGCAGATGCTACTTCGTCAGCAAAATTAATATGTCCCGGCGTATCGATTAAGTGRATGAGGTGCGATTTTCCAGAGGTCGTGGAGAGGATAAGCGACATGGGGGAAGATTTAATGGAWATTTCACGTTCACGGGATAGGATRTGAGTATCAGTATATCGCGTCTGGCCATCCGGRGGYCAACTTAGTCTGGGGAGCCAGARWWWTTTAAATACAACACATACCGGCTTGTCCGCGCCCCATACYAACTTGTGGGTCTCAAAAGTCAACATGTCCATGAGCGCCGTTTTTCCATGRTGTAGGTGTCCGACAACAGCAACGTTGCGAACCATTTCAGGGAACGCGGTCATATTCARCAAGAATCTAGAGYAGYCTGAGYATTCCTCTRAGAGCATGAAASTTGGCATACCCTTTGTCAAACCGCGTCTCCGGCATRTCTTTCTCCTCGACATTCCAYTTTCTCACTTTAATGGGTGCAATAATGGGTTCCGAAAGTGGCTGRGCATCYTCCTCTTGAACTAATGTCTCCACATCTGGACCATAAACCTCCTCAGCGGTGGGGTAGTACTGCTTATGTTCATGGAGAACGACAGCGTTRCGCGGTACTTCATCTACAAAAGAWATACTTGTAAACTGCGGGGTTCTTCTGGATTGACRAGATACCAGAACACACCATCAACCTCCATGAGTGCCATACCGCTACCTTGTTCCTGCATCGGCTCGTCTTCATATCCCTCTAACGGTGCGGCGGGCTGCTGCACRTATTCATTTTGATTCAGGTCTTCGTCCTCATCATCAGATTCCAGGTCTGCMCCAATGTAGTTGCCGAACTCGTCATAGTCCTCTAAAGAAGCCATTYAGTGTAGAATGCCACTCTATACCGCTGTTGCGTGCAGCGATGAGGATGAGGAAGGGGACGCGGGATATTTTGTTGGTCACRCGCGCGTTACGCGCCCTGGATCACTCACYCCTCCTTCATCCCACTCGCAATGGCGGCACTCCCTGATGATACACTGCGCAAGGTTAATCCATCGACACCTTGCTCCCGGCACTTATCACTCAAGCACATCATYCTGGCCAGATCCTAGTCCAGATCCAGCAAACTGCTATTCAGTCCCAACGKGCACTGAACAATTCCGTACAACAAGTCACAGTCAAGGAACGTGAGCGGCGAATACTCCAGCTGACTATCAAGGAAATTAGCCAGACAGACAAAGACGTGCGCCTCTACAAGGGTGTTGGAAAAATGTCACTGCTTTTATGCCCACCACCGCAACCTGCGCTCAAATCACCTGGTTCAGGTTCATGATGGTTCCGCATACGACGATGGTCAATGACCTCAACAGCCAAGAAAAGGAGCTGAGCGAYGATATCGGCAATCTCAATAAAAAAGTCGGTACAGGTCGATTTCCGGAGGACGGTCTTCACTCACCCATGCGCCCCTTAGGCTCGATTCCTTGAGAAACAATACAATGATGCCCAAGCACAACTTCGTGATATTGTTTGTATCTACAGCTATCATTCTTTTACCTGCTGCTCATGGYTATCTCCCCAGTTTCACCAYGCTCCCAAGCAACAATAGATTGTATAATTGCATATACATTGCCTTGAACTTGATCTGCTCATCARCTGCCGGCCTTGTGCTGCTTAGAATCCCAGGTACTGAGAAAATGATGATCAGGTTCTGAGTACATAACGAAGTCATTATAAGCATTCTRACCTTGATTTGATYAAATTTTCACAGCAGGTCTGAACATTGATTATCCCGTACCTTGCCAATCCCTCACACCGACTATTAGTCGGGGATCATGTTGACCCTTGACCACTAGCCAGAARTCGAAAGTACCTATCTCCATAGATTCACCTTRTTTTYCCCRGATTTGGACACCTATCCCAACYAGAGGCACGAATGATCGGAGGATCAGCGGGCWTAACTTTCTTCATTATCSTGCCGAGGCCGAAGAACGTTATCCCCTATCAGCGTAAAAATAACATMGGGCCCCCTTGTTCTCGTCTCACACTCTCGATTCACTCCGGGAAAAMCGTCCGCTGACGAATCGGCTTGAAGCGTTTCGGTCTGATCAGYCAAGAAAATATACGAATTAACGAGACTGTCAAGCGTCGGCTGACACCGCCATCTGATATCCGCTGACAGGAAATCCAGTCCTTCAAGACACGACCATACTGCGATCAGGTACAGCATCAAACTTCTCTCGGCCAGCAAATAGCTCCCTCGACCTTCGAGTCGGCGAAATTAGCACTCGTAGGTRCAAAATGGAATGGGATTCACCCAGCGTGCTCGAGAATTGCAGAATAGGCTCTCACAGCTGATGATTTGGGCTTCCCGGACGGCCTCCATATCTCCCGGGCTTGATACTCTATTTTTCAAGCCATCCATCTTCCGTCTGTCAGTAAGACACGAGCAACACGTCAAGGATATCAATGGGCAGATTCCCCTGGCCATCTCACGGACTGTCATTATACCTTTCACGATACCAGAGGCCATTCTAAGTCCCAAGCAAAGCTCTTGCTCAAATATTAARCTCGGCCATCGCTGAGAGCTTCCTCTTCGGCTCCTCCTATTCCTCCTTTTGCCCCCTACTTGCACGATGTTGCTCGGTGCTGCTTTCTGTGCCTTGCTTTCCTTTCTGTCAGCCTCCGTGTCGGCACATACACTGAACGCGACGGCAGCAGCCTCTTCCTCTTCATCAATACAAGCCGCTTCCAGCACAAAGGATGCCATTACTTCCTCTTCATCTAAGCCCGTGCCCACATCCTCAACATCCTCAACATCCTCAACATCCTCAACATCCTCAACATCTTCATCTAGGCCCGTGCCTACAACCTCGACGTCCTCTTCGTCTTCATCATCAGGCGCGAAGAACCCTAAGCGAGGGATCGCGTTCGCGTCTGGGGGAACGCCTGGCGACATCCTTAACGCCAACCAAACCAAGAGCGCAATTTCCTGGATATACGACTGGGCGAACCTCCCACCTGCGTACATAGCTCAGTCGGGTCTCAAGTAYATCCCRATGCAATGGGGCTCAGGAAGCATTGAYCGTTTTGACGACGCTGTTAGTGCTCAGAACGCAGATACTATCCTCGTAAGGCATCCAAATTTCCTTTTCTGTGATAAGGGTACTCAGCTCCGCCTATCGTGTCCAGGGATTTAACGAACCTGATTTCGTTAACGAGGCCAACATGAAGGCGACAGATGCTGCACAGCTCTGGATGCAGTTCATYGAACCGTTGAAGCAGCGAGGTGTGAAGCTTGGGGGGCCTGCTATTACAGCTGCACCCACGGGGAAACAGTGGCTAACCGATTTTTTTGCGGCGTGCAAAAATTGTTCCATCGATTTCTTGCCAATTCATTGGTAGGTTTCACGCTTCCCTTCCTGCACTGTATGACCATGGACTGAATTGAACTCTAGGTATGGTTCTGGCACCGAGGGTTTCTATAACTACATCTGGGATATTCATACCAATTTCCCTCAATACCCGATTTGGATCACTGAGTACGCAGATGTTTCCGAGAATGCTACTGGTGCGTGTTGTGCGATATGTCCGAAGTAGTGATTGAATGATTGATGATGTCTCCGGCCATTTTTATCTGCCAGTCGTTTGGGATTTCATGAATCAGACCACAAATTATCTGGATTCTTTGGACTGGATTGAGCGGTATTCGTGGTTCGGCTTCTTCGTACGTGCTCTGGTGCTTTGATAGTTGACATGCTCACGTCTGTCGCTTTGCCTGCAGCGGCCTGAGAAAGACGTTTTCTATAGTAAGTAATTTACTCTTTTCGTCACGGTAAATGCATTTCCTCAATCTCTCAATAGATATGCTCAACGAGGACGGCGGCCTTAATGAGCTTGGAGAACTCTATACCGGCGCCAAAACGGTCCACACATCAAACAGGACTACTTCGAGTGCGCCATATAAGACTGTTAGCCCCTCAGATAACCCTAATCAGCCCTTGGTCACCTCCTGGCCTGCAGTCAGCGCCGCCACCGCCGCCGTCAACTTTTCCTGGTACCGAGGACATGTCCTCATGGCCTCGCTTGTTTTGGGCGCACTTGCATCTTTGGTTTGATGAGCCATCAAAATCCCTAGATTCGATGACTATGTTCAAAAATTTTCGACTTTGTTCACAATTGACTATCCTTACGCTCCCACACTCTTTCAACTAACACATTCCTTTGAACTATGTTGTGTATTGAACCATAATAAGTAACAAGTAGTAGTGACTGTAATTATCTTCTTGAAAGTGAAAGGCCAACGTTTTCGTCGACCAAAAAGAGCGTTAGCTCAAGTACCGAGGGATGTCACATTTTGTTGGGGCTTGTGACCCGACTAAACGAGCCTGGCAGCCTAACAACACCTGTCCTTGCTCGAAAATGCTCAAGTCCCTTGCTGGTCTCTCTGTCCTCGCACTCGCACAGTGTGTGGTTGCACACGGCGGCCATGAGAAGTCTGGCCCTGCACCAGGCGAATCGATGCAGCAGTACGCGCAAAGACACGTCAGCCTATATTTATTTCATATTCCAGAGTTAATGAGGTGTTGACTTGGTGTACCACAGATGGCGTCGGAACACCACATGTATGTTCCGTTGCAACATGCTTTAGTCGGGACTGTGTTAATGTACTGCTTCCAGTGATTCGTTTGACGCTGCAAGTTTCTTCAAGCTGCATGACTTAAACCAGTCAGTATTTGAATTCCCACAAGAGCCTACCCACTCACCGTTCAAAATAGGGACGGCCGTTGGGATAGAGCCGAGATAGAGGCAGTATATGGTGTTCACCACGTCTACTCGCAGAAGAAGTCCAAAGTATGTCGAGTTGTCAACTCTACAGATGTCTCCCTCAATTCGCTCCCACAGGACGAGGAAGCACACCAGAAAAAGGCGGACCAGGTTGTCGACTCTGTACTACAAATCCTTGATCTAAACCGTAATGGTGTGGTCGAAGTCGATGAGTTGGAGAAGGTTGGGCTGGCTGCATTGCCCAGCTTTGAGAACCTGGGTGCAGAGGGTCACCACTATGATGTCGAGAGTGGTATGTTCAGACCGTTCGTACTGTATTTGTAACATAGGCTCATAGCACATGGTCTTTGACAGAATTCTTCCTCCACCACGAAGGTAAAAACGCATTCCTGATCATTWCATGGGTCCCTAATCCTCTCTCTCCTACTCCAGAAATATATCACGCAACGCCTGAAACTCAAACCGACGAAGCCTACACACACCCGGAGGACATTGAACACTTCGCCCAACATGATCGCATTGAACGCGCGGAAGCGGAGCGTGAAGCTAAATATGCAGGTCTTTCAGTTGAGGAGGTTCTCGCCATGCTCGTCGCAGAACCATCCAAGAGCGCTCAGCCACCTAGTCAAACTGGCTCGGGCACTGTAAAGCAACAGAACCCCAATGACCCGCAGCAACAGGTCCACGCGAACCCTGACGACGTTCAGCCAGGTGTCCCACCACCACAACAAGGAGTACCTACTCCCGAGCGGCGCGTGCCACCCAAGAACAAGCAGGCTTCTCATGTTGACCAGGAGGTGCCATCCACCGAGGAGTGGGGCACCGGGGAGAAGGGATACAAGACACCGAAGGATGCCAGTGACAGAATGAGGAGGAACCTCCCCTACAAGGTAGAGTCACCGATCTAGGTTTTTCATATCCTGACCCAAGGGCTGATTGTAGTCTCGGATGCAGTACAAGTTCCGCAGGAACTGGGGGGACTTCTAAGGGCGTATATTTATTACACATAAATCACCCCTATTTATCTGCTCCGACCTTCATCTATTCTCTCTTGGGCGATCCATGAACACATTCTAAAAGCATTTGATACATTCGCCTGCTAGGAAGAAAGGGGAGTTAATTATGCGAAATATAAGAAAGTACAATCATAGTAAGTGTGGTGATGTGTAAATGAAACGTGAACAAGCACGGATGCCACTACCGGCCATCAAACAAATCGTCCATGATGCCTTTCTCCACACTTTCCCAGTCGATATTGCCTCCGCTCGCATACATACTCTCGTACGAAGATATGCTGACATTGGAGAAGAACGGTATGAGATCACGTATGCTCTCAATTTGTTTCACCCCACTCAGCAGAGGTCGTCGTAGTGTTCGCTGATCGTCGAACGGTATATTCACACTGGGAATTGTTATCGCCTTACGCGAGTCCTGAAATAAATGAGCATCGATAGAATCAGAATGAATCTGCATGCGTACCCCGATGGGAAGACTGCTGGTGACGTCTGCAAGCTTATCTAACATAGCTTCGGGAGCCCAATTATCAGGTCGGTAGATGGCATCTACTGTATCAGTAATGAAGATCCATTGGTATCTTTCATGATGTGTGAACACAAGGCTGGCTACAGACTGGCGGAAAACGTACATCTGGAATTCTTCAATCTGCAGAGTGAGCAGTAAGTCCAAGCATTTACACGCAGCAAGGACAGATTGCAGGTCCTCAGAACCATCAGGGGGCAAGTTTGTCATGATTTGTTCGAATATGCGGTACTACACACTTCTGAGTAAATCATTTGTCGCGTAAGCCGAGATAATCGAGGTACGACGTACCAACTCGGTTAGGAGAACAGGCCAGAAGCTCGTCAAGTTATGCTTCGACAAGCGACAGAGAAGCACCCGTACACAGAGGAACACCTCGCTCTGGACGATGGGTGCAGTAACGTTGCGGAGGATGTCTACTAGCTTCTCTTGGATAGTCGGTAATTGGGTCAGGAAATGGTTCTTCTCTCCAGTGAGCACAACAAAGGACAATCGTCGGACATTTAGTGAACGAAGAAGCATTTCGTATTCCCGGCTCGTAAAGATGTTAGCTGATGGTGTTGTGGCGACTTTGGCTGCACAAGACAACCTCCAATGAGCGACCTCTACCACTGATTTGGCTGCCACTTACACAAGAGCTCAGGGAAGGCGGTCTTGTCAGCGTCGAAAAGCGTCTTGATGATCGGCTTCCACCGCTCGGCTTCTTCAGGAAGAGAATTGAACAGACGGTTATCGTTGAAAAGCTCAATGACCGGTGCCTTCCATGCTTTCAAAGCGGCCTGGATGCGAGTCATCTCCTTTAGTATCAGGATTATGACACTATCTACATCCATCGGTCTGATCAAGCAGTCAGTCATCGCGTATTTGGTGGATATGTATCGCCAGACCTTGTCTTTCCACGCATGGCAGGTGCAGCAATGTAGTAAACAATGTTATTACACATGCTCGCCACTTTGTCGTTATCAACTAAGAATTTGCGGAGATTGGGTAATGCAGATGTTGCAACGAATTGAATGATCTGTGCATTCGTTGAGACCAGTTTGAGCTAAGACCAGAACATAGTATCAAAGCCACCTGAGAAATATATTCCATCGAGCTGATCTGCTTGGGCGTATCGGGAGCGGGTTGTGGAGTTGTAATTCTCTCGAGTCTCTCTTCCTTAGCCTCTTTAGTATCTACTAAGCCATGCGTCGGTCATATTTCTATAACAGAGGTATTGCGCTCGTACCTCTAGGCGCTGGGGATTCACGGCCATTGGTAATTAGCGAATCTTTAGTGGAACGGCGGATCCATGATCCATGATCCTGCGATCGTCCGACCAAAACAACACAGGCATCTAACAGCTTGCCATATATGTCCTATCGTCATACTCAGCAAGTTTTACTTACAGTTACGATGTTACGAATATTTACCTGGAACTCTTTTCGTATCCGCCGGTCTTCCATCACTGCCGTTTGAGTGATCTTTTCAGCAAGAACACACAAGCATCTCGTAGGGGTCAGCATCAAAGGGATCTGAACGTCAAAGAAAACTTACTTGAGTGCAGGGAAGCTCTGAATTTTGAAATCCCTCGTGCTACCTGCAATTTCCTTGGCCAGTTGCAAATATCGAGCCCACACTTGTATCGCAATTGGTCCTTCCAATCGCCGCAGGTATTGCTCCAAGAACTTGAACAAAACAACATCGGTCCTGTACGGTCGTAGTCAGCCGGCGCCCTTGAGTTAGAAGCTGTTATGAGACGTACAAGTTGGGGTTGATAGCTTGCTTCTTGCTTTTCTCTGAGACGCCTGATACACGACACCAGATACTCTCACACGTCATGTGAACAGCATTTTGTGCATTTGATACTAGAATATCAATAATCTCAAAAGCTGCTTCCGCGGAGGAGCCTGTCTGAAGCTGACACATGTTAGAACATTAAATACGCCAAGGGTTTATGAAGCTGTACCGGTTTATCACGATTCCAGCATTCCACAATCGATTCGAAAACTTCCGCAGAGTGCACACGGAATAGGTATTCCAACGCGCGTCGGCACCGCAATCGAGTTCGATTGTAAATCATCGACAATGATTCATCCTTGGCCGACTCTGCCTCGGGCTTCGTCCAAACGAGGACGGACCATATTGAGTACAGCACTCGGATGCCCTCATCTAGGGCGCGATACGCAGGGGACCGTGCCTGTGTATGCACAAGGGCGTAAACAAACCATCCCAGGGATCATGCTCAAAATTTTTACCGTAAGCTGTTCCGCATTTACTGGGTGCGAACTGTCCGAACTAAACACGTTTGACACATATCCAAGCAATCCCCCACTCTCCTGTACTGGTTTGTCCGTTATCGAGTCGTCGTCATTCGAATCTTCTTCCGTATATGCAAGACTAAGTGAAACAAACCTCTCCAGCCCATTCAACAGCATGATCATATCCACATCCGCTACTGAAGCATGGATATCCTTCACGTAATTATCCGGCTGGGATGCAACGAGCTGGATCTCTTTTAGTGACGAGTGCAGTAGTCGACAGAGGCAGTCATTAAGAGGCGAAACAACAGGGTGTAGTGCAGGTTGGAACTGTGGGACGGCCATGAGGATAAAATCCAGCCAGTGCTGTAGAATCGGTCGATTGCTTCGCGTTGAAATTCCATCAATGAGTGTTTGCACCAAGAGGGGATTAAGAGCGTAGGTTCGATGGTTACTGATTGTCGATTTCTCCTGGTCGAGAGCGCTCCCAACAGGGCTATCATCCTGCTTCTGCTTGCTAGAAGCCATCATTTGGGTCTGTTCAGTGGCCGATATGGATACGGAGATTAGGGAGTGCAGGAGATGCAAAAGCTTGTTTTGCAAATCAAGTCTCTTCGTGTGGATGCAGAAATAAAGTTTTCCGATGATGGTGGCCTCCATACCCTCGATAGATGCTACATCGATCTCCCCCCTCGAGACAATTAGCTGCAGGAGCTCCACTGCAAAACACTGAAGGAGGCCATTCAGTGGCATCATTGTAGGAGCCCATTGGGTCTTTGGCTCAGACTGCAAAAACCTACAGCGCAGTCAGTATTTGGGATTAGGGATATAGCCGTATATACGCTCACCTCAACAAGATTTCGACCAGCACTTCCAAATAACTCTCGTCATCGCCCGGTATATTGCCTTCCCAGGTCGATCAATACCACATTCTCTCCCCATATCGATCATGACTTACCAACATCCAGTCGATGAACTAGCCCAGCATGATATGTCTTTCGTATATACAATGTCTTTGTCGTCTTCGCAAATCCTTGTCCCCCAAAGCGCACAACCGCAAGCAAAATTTCCAGAAGATGATTGATATACCTCTGGTCGATGGGCTTCTCGTACACGAATCCCTGTATCTCTTTTCCATGAACCTTGATCTGCGTCGGGGTTCTCAGAATTGCTGGATCCAATAGCTCGTAGAATATGGGATCAAGGATTCTGTTCGGGGGAAACACATTTAGTCACTGGAATAGTAGAAGATGGAAATGCGAAAGCGCACCTCAAATAAGATTTCAAGTTGCACCTCATCCAAGTCTCTCCGATTCTTCGTAGACTAGGCTCATCGCTTTTGAGAGCATCCAATACAATCATCATCGGAACTCTCAGGCGAAATCCAGGTAGCAGATTATCCTCTAAATAGCATTCATTGGACGCTTATTCAGGCAGTCACAAAAACTGCCGCGTACCGGTCAATCTCCATAGCACCCCGAAGGCCTCAAACACCTCATTCCTATCTCTTGAGCTGGGCGAAGTCATGCTCTGTGCCAAGATGCCTTCTACATATGGCTTCTTCGTCAATGACTCCAGTGACCAAATGAGGTTGACCGCGCGAACGTGGTAGGCAGTAAACTCCGGGCGAAGATACCTGAACAACTTCATCACCATCTTCTGCATTACCTTCCGATCATCGATGCTAAGTCTTGGCTCTAAAAAGGCTGATTTGTGGAGAGATACGCTGAGGTTGATGATACGGTCTACAAGAACGAAAATGACCGACTATGCAAAAGGTGAGAACAAGGCTCCAAGCACTGATGATACAGATAGTACCTCAGAGTCCATGCGCTCCAGCAGCATAGAAAGCCATGCCGAAGGGTCCCAGGACACCGCCACGGGCGCCGTCAGTCTGTTGGCCATAGTATTCAACAAGACAAGAGTCTGGCCGAACACTTCGCGCAGAATGGTAATATCTTTCGTCGCAGAAAGCGATTGAGCGCATTTTGTGGAACAGGATAGCAAATTTTCAAATATTGACGCGAATGGGGTCGTAAAATGACCAGCTGGTGGGGGTGATGGAAGCACGGCAGGTATTCCATAGAATGTACACAAAAAGGCATATGGCCTCTGTGTCTCACAAGCATTTTCACTGCCCTGGGCGACTGCTGGTCGTTTCAACAACGCGACCTCGGGTATATGGCTGTATATTTCCTGGACTAGAAGCATCGCGTGTTGATAGGTCCGAGTGAATATTCTTCTAGAGTCCGCCCCAATTTGGAGCTAGAAAGTAGTGAATCTGAACTCCTGACTGACTCAAGGGATACACTTACATTCATGACATCCACAATACCTGCAAGAATAACGGGGAAATGAAGAGTCTGCATTTCTTCTTCTTGAGGAAAGGATCGGAGAATGAATCGAACAAGCTCGACGGCCTACAGCAAATCGCATTGTTATTGACATTTACCGAGAGTTATGACTTATGACTTACCACAAATGTATGCCCGTCACCCGACAACTCCTCAAGCAATGCGGTCAACAAATGTCTCCACAACACCTGTGGCTCTACGGCTTCATATAGTGTACTAGCTGTCATAGAAATCTGCCACACTTGAATTAGCCAAAGAAATTCAGAGGTCTCATTAACTCACATCATCTCCGCTACCTGCAGAATTCTCCGACAAAGTCGTAACGGCTTTGAACGCATCGTAAACCAACACCTCTGTCAATGGTGCTCCAATTTCCCACTTGTCCAACAGCGAGATGAATATCTTGAATGGCCGCGACTCTGCGTACTCTCCTGAAGGCGAAATCATTTCGGCCTTGGAAACCAAAACATCAACGCTCGTTCAAAAAACTCAGAGAGCCTATAAACTCACCCTCAGAGTACTGCTCAACAACTCCAGCGCATGTTGCCTCAAGAATGCGACTTGATTTTCACTTTTCTCATCCGGACCGAGCAACCAGGTATACAACCTCCGGTTTAACGATAAGTCCCTTCGAAGAACGACGCCAGTTGCAGCCCTCATGAGAATTGCTCGGTCCTCCGCTTGCGCTTTGCGCACGGCGAATCCGTCAACGCGTATCGATTGGAGTAGAATATCTAATGCACTTCGTCGCACGAGGAGATTCTCATCCTCTAGCGCCGCCGCGAACGCTCTGATCATAAGGCCTATATCGCGACCCACTATTGGTGTAATATCTAAGAAAGATGTAGTGCCGTGGCGTGAGAATGACACAGTGGTTATAAATGTGTGCTACATACCCTCTTCAGCAGTTATACGGGGTAATCTTCGCGAGAGCAAGTTAAGTGAAGTCCCTCGTGCGGAAGGGGTTGTCAACATAACAAGCCAGATGTTCTGGAAAAAGAATGAGGGGGATACTGTCCCGGATAGCTTGTCCAATAGCCCCAGAACCTACATCGCACTAAACTCGACGGTCTGGCAAGGTGTGTGCTCAATTACGCACCTTCTCGAAATACTCGCCTGTCTCTTCTTCCAGACCCGGAAGCAACGCCAGAATAAATGATTTCATTATGGGGCGCAGGTCACTTTGCAATGGCAGGTAGTGTGTGTCATAGAGGTCGAGAAGTGTTGGCTGCAATAATCATTGTCGAGCGTCCAATTAACATCATTATTCTGCTCCCAATTCGGGTCGACAAAGCACACCTTGACGGAGGTTGCAGCGTACTCAAAGAAGGGGAATAATCCAGAGGACCACAATGCGAGATCTTGCTTCAAACCTTCAGGCTGGTGAATAACATAGGTGAACCTCTACGCTGAACACTAAGCTCTATGATCACGCACCCCACCAACAGCCAAGATATGGGAATATACATCCAGTGCACGTTGATGCACACCAGTTGGGAGCCCAGGATTCAAGCACTGGGATAGTCGTTTCGCCACTATCAATTTCTTTGGAATCTCTTTGAACTGCATATATGTCTGAAAGGTCTATAGCATTCCATCGGCAACATGCACATACTCAGTAAAATCGAGAAGTGCGTACTTTTAATAGCTGTTTTAAAAATGCAATACAGTCCGCCCATTCATGCACATTGTCGAACGCATTAAGACATTTCTCGACTTGTTGGATATACTTCTTGTATTTTGGATCTGAAGCGTGTGTACTCTGAGCTGTTGTAGCTGATCACACAAAACAACCACGTCCGGGAGGGCTCGAATTAACGATTTGTATTTCTCGAGGAACAGGATAGAAAATAGTGAGACCAACCACGTTCGGCAGCCCTGCCCGTCGCCAAACCCCTCTTCATGCTTGGCTTGTCTACCCCTCCATGACCTGAAGACATTCCACAACCGCGTTGATAATGATCGCTACAAAATGTCGATCAACACGTCTGGACTACGTGTCGGGAGGGGAAAACGAAGAATGAGGAAGGGATGCAATGAGTGTATGTATGTATTGGATGTGGCCAGTGTCCGCATTTAGGACACAACGTCACACGTCGTTTGTGACGTTGGCGACGAAGAATTACTGCGCAAAACCCTAGATATTAGAATAAAAAACGAACACGGACGGAAATAAGTCAAGATAGAAAAGAACAAATAAAACACAGGTCTACAATACGATACGCAAACAGATATATGTAAGACGCTCAGGGCTCGGAGGGCGGGGCGGGGATAGGATCAGTGTCCATAGGGGTGTCGGATTGGGCTTCATCATACGGCAGCTGTTGGATCCGCATCTTGGTCGGTGCGCGTACCGTGCTACTGATAGGTATTGGCACAGAGTCAGGGATGACCGAAGCGTCGCGTGAAGGTGCGGCAGATGCTGTGAGCGACGAGGCTCCTTTTCCCTTTTTGCCGGTGATTCGACCCAACGGTGGGGCGGATATTGAAGTAGAGGAAAGCTTGGGAATGGTAATTGAGCCGTTTCCCAGCTCCTTTGCCGCCGCTGCTTGTGCATATTCCGAGTCTTTGTCCCCGACCCATGTCCGAGCAAACCACCGACCGCCCCCAATTCCTCGAATTTCTCGATGTGCCATACGCCAGTGTCGAATCTTTTTACCGCTCTTGTCCAGTGGAATCGGTGGGGCGAAGCCGGTAGGTATCTTGGGTGGCGGTTGGACAGGGAAGGGTTTACTGGGGAGAGGGTAGATGGGCAAGGGTATATTTTCGAGATTAGTTTCCTCTACCAAAGGTGGTGCAGGCGGCGCGGGTGAGGAAGGAAGAAGTGGTTGGTCTGGTTCGGGTGAACCTGGTTCGTTGCCCTCGAGATGGGCAGTGATAGGGGAGGAGGCAGCGGTTCCAGTGATACCTAAATCCAATCCGGTAAGGCGACAGGGAAGGATAGGATGGGATCGCGACTGACCTCCTTCGCTCATAACGCTAGCATCATCTGCAATTACAGCAGACAGGGCAGGGATGACCATCTTAAGTCTGCCAAATAAGCTCAGCTCGTGTGGACATGTGGGGAGACACGGTGGACGCGAACGCACTTCGATGGCTTTGCTTTCGCCCCTTTGGGCGTAGAGGCAGACTTCCTAGGAGTGCCACTCTTCTTTTTACTTAGTTTTGGAGGATTTGGGGTAGAGCTTGGGTCCGGTGGTTCGCTCTCTGCAACGCTGATGGACGGCGTAACTGCACCCCCTCCTGCATCTTCATGAGAATCCGACGGCGTAGCCTCGACTCCTGGTGCAGTTGGTACGAGGCTGGATGCACTCGTCGAGTGGGAGAGTTTCTCCTTCTTGCGTTTCTTTCCCTCCTCCTCTATACCGGGTTCCTTACGCGACTTGCGCTTCACGGGCGCCTTCTTTTTCTGTCCCGCCTCGGGTGTTTTGGTCAATGCTGAAGCAGGCGTGGGTGTAGGGTTGGCAAGGCCGTCATCGTCATCGTCAATCAATTGGTCCTCTTCTTCCTCTTCCCCTTCTTCCGCAAGCTCGTCTTCAGACAAGGACTTGTCCTTGACAGCTGGCCGGGACCATGTAGGAAAATCGCTAGCTTTTGGCTTCGCAGCTTTGCCCTTGCGGCTGGCCGCCTTTCGAGCTGAAGAGGGCGGGGGAGTTTTCTCCTCAGGGAGAGTAGAAATGAGGGGTGCATCCATATCGACGTCGTCGTCCATGTCGTTGCTGTGTGAGGGGATTTGTGATTGATGGGAGGAGGCAGTGGGATGGTAGGTAACCCAGGGCGAAGCACGAAACATGGACGTCCGGTGTTTGCCAGCGCTCCGATCCGGCTGCGAAGGGACCAGCAGATTCGTGAATCCGTGGCCGACTTATTGGATCTCGGACAGATCAACTCCCAAGGCGTCAGACCTTGCTATGGCTAGAGATGACTGCTGACATGGAGCGTATCCTCATATAGCAAATAGAACTATAGAGGTAGATGTCCCAAAAGCACTTGATACTATCCTGCTACATTGGCCTCCACAAGCAAATGCTCCGGCACTTATTCCATTGAGTGCCAGCTTTACCTCTGAACAAGTTTAGAACACTCCGAGCCCATCAATGTCCAAAGCCCAGTAAGGGTGACCGACTCTGCTGACATAATCACTTACCGAAATTCTCCGTGTCGCGGTCCTCCGTCACCACTCTGCCCTCCCAAAAATTCAGGTAAGTTCCCTCGTCGCAGCCCAACTGTTCCGCTGATGGCCCATGCAGTTTTCCAGTGCTGAGACCTCCCTATTCCTGTCCTCGGAAAATCGTGTCACTGGGTCAAACGTAAAGACACTTAACCATGGTCTCCTCAACAGTCAACGTATGCCACCACACCCGCGTCTTTCACAACCTACTAAACAGTTTCTCTGTCCCTTTCCCCCTCTGTTTGGACTCTACACGCTACAGGTTGTCCGGTACACGGCTATCTTCTCCGGCGTTCTCTACGGCTGGTACCATCGCCGAACGTTACAGGCCAACCATGAGAAACACCAAATTGACCATGCCATTCACACTAGAGAGCGGCTGATCTCTGAGGCAAAGGAGGCATGGAAAAGAAAGCAAAATGCGGCGAAGGACACCACAAGTAAGCCCACACCCCAACTCAATATTTCATAAATACCTCAGCTCCGCTTCATATCGTTGACGGGAGTCCATATACTGATAAATGTATTTCCGCAGTCGTTACCGATCCAGAGGATCCTAGATTCGACTTAGAAAAGCTGATAGCAAAGTGGGAGAAATCATCATAAACTTTCTCGGACGTACTCTCGCTTTCGTCTATCTACCAATAGACTTATTTGAGCTCGTAACCGCGGTGCTCCTCCAGACATTGGGTCTCTTCTTTATTATCCCTCTCACCACGAGAACTTGTCTAATGACATACATCCTCCATGCGCACTATAATAGATACCATGTATATTCTGAACTCCAGAAAAAGTGCTGCTAAACCGTGGGAAATACGCGTCGCGTCGCATTTTATGATCACTTGCGCATCTCCACATTAAGGGCATCGTTGACGCTCGACTGCTCAGACGAATATTGCTGCCCGACTCAATAAAAACCAAGAATGAAACCTCAAGTCGAGGAAGTTGAGGACGATCTTGCTGCTGAGGAAGAAAATAAGCTTATCAACGAGGTATGCTCCCTATGTTCTTCTGGATCTTCAGACATGTTGAATTCGACCCCAGGAATATAAAATCTGGTGTGTTGAACGACCACACAGCCAGTCACAACCTTCTCATTAAATACCCCAGGAAGAAAAATGCTCCGTATCTTTATGACGTCGTCATAACCCATGCCCTCGACTGGCCAAGCCTGACCTGCCAATGGTTCCCAGACAAAGAATTGTAAGCCACCCCACCTTCCTCAGCCCAACTCCCCACCTCTCAACCTCCAAAAAGGAACGAAAACAAACCCTACACCACCCACCGCCTTCTCCTTGGTACCCATACCTCAGGTCAAGCCCAAGACTACCTCCAAATCGCTCAAGTCCAAATCCCCAAACGCTCACACCCATCCTTCGGCGCCGACAAACTCGATCGTCCGGACTACGACGACGAACGCAAGGAACTTGGAGGACACACTATCCCCCCTGCACCCAGGATCCAAATCATCCAGAAGATAAACCACGATGGAGAGGTCAATAGGGCGCGATATATGCCGCAGAATCCAGACTTGATTGCCACCAAGGCTGTGACGGGTGAAGTCCTTGTTTTTGATAGGACAAAGCATTCGAGTGAGCCCGAGAGGGGGGGTGCATGCAAGCCGGATATTAGGTTGGTTGGGCAGCAAAGAGAAGGGTGAGTTGCGCTCTCTGGAGCGGAGAAGGAAGAAGATACTAAGTTATGGCTGGGTTTTAGGTTTGGACTAGCTTGGAGTCCGCAGAAGTCTGGTCATATTTTGGGAGCGTCAGAGGATATGACGGTTTGTCATTGGTATGTTCTACACTTGAGTCTCTCTCGTTTGCTTATACATTTTCAAGGGACGTTAATGCATACGCCAAAGGCAGAGCCTCCATCGAACCTACGAACATCTTTCGAGGACACACTTCTATTGTCGGAGTACGCTGATCCCCTTCTCCGTTTCATCAGACGACCACAATGAATGACCATCACAGGACGTTGACTGGCATGCGACGCAAGAGAACATCTTTGCTAGCGTTGGTGACGATAAAATGTTGATGCTGTATGTGCATTATATCTCTCAGTCTCGATAATGCTCATTGTATGTTGCAGCTGGGATACAAGATCAGCAAACGAGCCAACCCTACAAATTCAAGCTCACGACAGAGAAATACTGGCTGTCGCCTTCAGCCCCGCAAATGACTTCTTGTTGGTTACTGGAAGTGCGGACAAGGTCAGTCTGATTTGGCGTACGGCACATTCTTTATCTCATGCTGCGTAACAATAGACTATCACACTGCATGATACTCGGGTGCCAACCAAGAAACTTCATATCTTCGAGTCCCACACGGACGAAGTCCTCCACCTTGCCTGGTCACCCCACAATCCAACTATCTTCGCATCTGCCTCGAGTGATCGTCGCGTCAATATCTGGGATTTGTCTCTCATTGGTCAAGAGCAAACACCAGATGACCAAGAAGATGGTCCCCCCGAGTTGCTCTTCATTCATGGAGGTAATTTGCTTCAACAAGGTTCTGGCACCACACTTATAAATTTGATAGGCCATACAGCCCGTCCAACAGACTTCTGCTGGGCACCCGGTGATGGAGAGAACTGGACAGCGGCAAGTACGTCCGAAGACAACATTGTGATGGTCTGGCAGCCCACGATGCGCGTCTGGGCTGGTGACGAAGTCAAAATTGATGAGAAAGAGCTGGAGGGCGACGCCATGGAAGGTATTGAGTTGACGGGTGCTGCAGGAGCGGGACCTAGTGGGCACGCTCAAGATAATGTTGAGGAGCCACAAGACCCACCTGAAGGTCCGGGGCAGCAAGATAGAGATGAGCGAGGAAAGGGGAAGAGTGTGACCAGTGGAGGGAGTGGAACTCAAAGTATGAGCGTAAGTGCAGCAGCCAGTATCTCCGGTGGAGATGACTGAGACCACAAATATGCTTGGATTCTGGAATATAATGTATCTCTTGTTATGAATGTTTAACCCGAAAGAGATGAATAGATAGATGTAAAGTGAATGCGATGTACAAAGGCGCCTCTTATCGCAGGCGTAACTCATAGGAAGATCATCCTAAATAGTTCAAACACGACTGACGACACGGAATGAAATCAGATTCGCATTYAAGGTAGGATGAGAGACAGACAGACACACCTCCCCCAATGACTACGAAGCAAATGATACCAAGCGCCCACAGGTTAATAGGACTTCGCTTCGCGAGCTTCTCCTGCCGGGAGAGATGTGTTGGATTCTTCCCTGCACGAGCGTCCTTTGCAAACTTTTCGTTCTTCTTGCGCAACTCGAATTCAGTGGGCTAGAACCAGAAAATGGTATCAGTTTCAGACCATACGTCCAATAACAGCAGAGCACGCACCATTTTTCAAAGAGGTAAATGGATGAAAGAGCGGCGGCTTAGGTGTGATTCTGGTGTGTGTGTTGTGGGCACGATATATACAAGTGAGTGGTCTTGCTAATTACATAGGACGTGGCACTTCCACATTTATATATCTCCATGATCGCGTGGCACACGTCCCCCGWTTTGGCTCTGTRATGCAGTAGCCTCCGATACTAATACKGACAAATAGCTCGGATATGGGTTGCAGCAGCTGGCTGATCCACCTTGCGAAAAATGGGAAAGGGTCTCAAAGCTGCACTCAAATCTCAACAGTCTAGACTCAAGGCAAAAGAAAARGCACAAATTGCRGCTCATGCYGCCGAGCTGARRGCAAAGAAAAACCCAGSCAACGAGAAAGTGAAAAGAAAAGAAAAAGTGCAGCCGAATCAAARGCCTACAATTCCCTTCCTCCCATACGATAAGATTCTGTTGATTGGCGAAGGCAATTTCTCATTTGCGCGCGCACTGGTTACCCACCCTCCTCCTGGACTAGAATCCCTYCCYCCAAGCAGTATTACTGCGACAGCATATGAYTCGGAGGAGGARTGCTAYGCAAAATATCCCGACGCGARTGCGATAGTGGAAACGCTCAAAGCGAAAGGCGTGGAAGTGCTTTTCGGCATTGATGCGACCAAACTAGAGCGAACCCCGACACTGAAAGGAAGAAAGTGGGATCGAGTTGTTTGGAATTTTCCCCATGCTGGTATGATTTGTGGGCAAGACTGTATGACCCTAGCTCATTCTTTTGCAGGTAAAGGGATAACCGACCAGGATCGGAATATCCGTTCAAATCAAGTCTTGATTCTAKACTTCTTACAGTCGGCCGCAAATGTTTTGAAAACAGGGCCCATTCCGATGTTTACAACACCCAAGAAAAAGAAAGTTGACCACGATGATGAGGATGATGAGACAAACACAATCGAACCCGAAGGTAGTGGTCCTTCAGAAGATCATTCAAGCACAGCCAGAGGCACCATTCTAATCACGCTCCGCAATGTTGAGCCGTACACGCTCTGGTATTCATCTCCCTCATTTTCGGGACCCGCGGTGAATATTTACCATTCCTCAGGGACGTTCCCCGCCTTGCCAAAAAGCCACCACCTCCCAACTCAGGTAGCAAATTACCCAACCCGAGTTATATCCAATTGAGGTCATTTTTGTTTCATCGTGACATGTGGACGGGCTATGAACACCGTATGACAAAAGGGGAACGTGCGCATGGGATCGGGAAGACTAGCGAAGGTGGCGAGGATCGGACTTGGGAATTTTGTCTTCGAGGTTGAGCGTGGGGGCGTACACCTTCACGCATCTTTCAGTGGTTTACATGAAGGATCCAGGCTCTTGGTAACGCAGTTGAACCTTTGCTCACCTACGGTCAGGTACCCCTGATAAACATCGATTTACAACAACATATCACGTTGACTCCAATGGGTGTCTCAGGAATGAAATTGAATGTAAACACACTGCAGGGGTGACTCAAAATACCACACAAAAATAGAACACGGCAACTCTCCCCGTCAAATCTCTATCACCCTCATTCACTCCGTTTCAACCACCCTGGCCTGACTTTCGTATAAAGGGAGACGTCATAATGAGAGGAAACTGCCAACGATTTGGAAAATGAAGTTCTGCACGACTCTTCTTCCCATCCTCGCTTTGGTGTCATCCGTGGCTGCTCAAGCATCCTTCATCGGCTTCCCGTCACAAGGCGCGACTGTTCGCAAGGGACGTAAAATAACCGTCCAGATTATTCGACCTGTCAGTTTTTCCCTCCCACTGGACTTTTGTCCCACCAGTCCGCCCCTGACCCTTCTTCACAGAACAGTCTCCAAGGCTCACGAGAAGTTGGCATTGTCCTCTCTTTCCAATCCTGCCCAGACACCCCTTGTCCGCCAGCGACCCAACAGCTTGGACAAGTGATGTTCATTGGAGACTTCAACCCACAGCTCCATGAGCAGCCTGGGAGACCATATCAGAACTTTACAGTGACGATCCCCAATTTCGATTTTATGCCAACGGGGAGGGCAGAGATCATCTCGACACGACTCCATTTGATCGGGGTGAGTCACCTCTTCAGGAACAGCACTTCCGAGTACTAATGCACTTTGTAATCTGATTAGGCTGGACCAAGCCCAGCTCTGGAGACCAACATTGTTGAGGTTAACCTTGCGAACTGATCACACATAATGGGACTTGAGTTTATGTGTAATTGCATAATGATTATTGACGATTGACGAGACTTGATGAAAATACATAGTAATGACCTAAAAGAAATAAACAAAATACCCATAGCTCATGCCGTTCTCCTATCCGCAGTCCCAGTTCCACCCGGACCCTCATTCAGAATGGCAACCACAACATCATTATATGATGGCGGAGCCACATCCCCCCCACCTCCACCCGTGCCCACACCCCCTGCACCGTTAGTAGCCCCTGCTGTAACATCACCCCCGGCGGTCCCGGGAGGTTGCTCATCTAATTTCCTAATCTCCTCCTTGATCTCCAATATCCTCCGCCCCTCTGCTGTATTAGGATCCACAGCACCTTGAGCATGCGTAGTGAGTCGATGTAGTTCGACCATGAGGTGTTGTACCCGCTGCAGGCGCGTRAGAAGATCTCCCGCCTGAGGCTGGGTGCCCGGGATGGTGCTGGTATCCCTGATAGTGGGGTTGGTATTAATGYTGGCGATGGTGTCTCGGTTGGGAAAGGTATTGGGGTTGGTATAGGTACCAGTGTTGGTGTTGTCCCCAGCATTAGGATTGGTATTGATGTTGAGATTGAAGTTGGTGTTGGCGTTGATGGTGTTGGTGCTGACGGTATTGTTGACAGGCGGGCGAGCAATGTGGCGAGCAAAGCTGGGAGGAAGGAAAACGGGCTGCACTGGACCAACATACCCAGGGCTAAACTGTGGAATTTGAGGAGGGCTAGGTTGTGYATATACTTGTGGTTGTGGAAGGGGCGGCGGCCCAGGTAAATGGTGATATGCAATTGTCGTAGTTCCCCCTTGTTGAGGTGGAATCATATTTTCTCTCTTCATCCTCTCTATACGAGCCGCCGTTAAATTCTCTCGTCAGCTCGGTATATTCAGAAGGGGGTAATGATAAAGTCACCCACCTGCATGTTGCCTCGCGCGCGCGAACCGAAGCACCCACGCAATCACTAGCACGATTGCAATAACTATGATCGCAATAATAGCCGACTGTGGTAGCATGATTGCCAATTCTTTTGACCCTACAGTGGCCTTTTCGTTGTACGAGGTTCGTTCGTTCGGTTTATGGTAAACCTTGGTAGACAATGCTTAAGCAAAAAGAACGGTCAGTTTTTTGATCGATTGCAACTGTCATTTTTGTTGTTTGGTACTTGGTTACGACCATGTCAGGGGTGGCTAAAAGAGGCAGTGCGACGTGTGGTGAGAGATCATTTTCTTAACAGCAATCCAAGTACAGGCACGTGTGTGGAATCCCGCTTCATTTCTAAGGGTATGGGGAGCTGATAGTGAGCTTTCGCTGGACGTAGGAGCCCGAGGGTAGGGGAGTGAGGTGTAAAAAGCGCCATAGGGATGATGAATTAGGCCGGATCGAGAACCCACGCTTGATAACCACACATCAGTTTGTGCACAAGGACGTCGTCTCAAAATAGCATTGAAGGCATTGTGTTCACAATGATATGTCTAGATACGGCAGTTTATAGATGAGTGTGATGTAGGACGTTAAAAGTGACCACTGATAGATAAGAGTTCCAAACTAAAACTTGAAAACCTGTAACAAATGATTTATAACGTATTTCAAAATAATTCAAAGCAGCTCACCTGATCCGCGGTATATCCCAGCTGCTTCAAAATACCACCCAATTCACCCTGCTTCATGCCGTCCTTCTGGCCAGCAACGGCGGCAACCTGTGCAGGAGGTCCACACACGAAGACCTTCACCTTTGCCCCCAAATCAGCAGGGGCAACGTGCTTCTTGATCACATCTGCGTTGACGAATCCGGAAGGACCTRATTTTACCAGTCTAAGCACAGCCGGGAAAGGAGCACGACGTCATCCATTACCTCTCCATCCCTCATCAGGTTTGTCAACGAGGTACACAAGATTGAGCTTGTCTCCGTGCTTCTTCTTCAATGCATCAAACTCCTCACGGAGTAAGATGTCCTTTTCAGTGACGTTAGAGAAGAGAAGGGTAAATTTGGTTTTGTTGGTTGGCGACTTCAAGGCATGAGTCAAAATTTGATAGAGAGGCGTGCTGAAAAAAATAGAAGAAAAAAAAACATCCGTGAGCAACCAAGTGCTACCGCCGACGTGGGAGAAGGGACCTACATCCCACTACCACCGC
Source organism: Lepiota subincarnata (assembly GCA_023014305.1). Classification (NCBI taxonomy): domain Eukaryota; kingdom Fungi; phylum Basidiomycota; class Agaricomycetes; order Agaricales; family Agaricaceae; genus Lepiota; species Lepiota subincarnata. The sequence goes on along the minus strand of JAECYV010000001.1, from coordinate 435,675 downwards.
CGATGAGTGCAATTTCTTCAAACTCGTTCTCTAGTAACAGGGGTTTTCGAGCCGCTTTGGCATCAAAAAGAAGAGAAGCGCGCACCTTTGTAAGGAAACTTGAGGATGGGACCCTTGAACGCCAAGGTTTGGCCTTCCTGCGCAAAGTTGAGCGACGAATGCGTAGCGCCCCGGAAAAACGCACCTTGAGAGTGTGTATGTGCTTGGAAGCGTTGCCGGTATCGTATTTTTTCACAAGGAGAGTGAGCTCGCCAGGCTGTTCGGGAGGCGAGATGGGGGTATAAGGGCGGATAATGGGCTTGCCCTGGTCATTGAGAAGGGCCTGGGGATCGGACGACCTGACGAGCAGGAAAGATGCGACGGGTATGAGGGAGGCCTCGTTATTGGGGAGCTCAAATACGAATCTGCGGGCGAGGGGGGTTAGAAAGGGGATGATGGGAGGAAGAACTCGGAAACGGACTGCGAGGTGTTGTGGTTATACGGGGTAATTTTCTTGAGCTTGAAGTCCTTCCAGTTTTCTGGGTCGAATGGACTCGTGTCCTGCTTGGGCCTTTGCACAGGTCTCTGCAGATAGTAATAGAGGCCGGCACCGGCGACACCCGCGCCGAGKAAGTAGAGGGGAGTCCTGGACGAGGTTCGGGGGGCAGCGGTGGAAGCGAAGCGAGGGCCCTGAACGGAGCAACGGGGAAAGGAGGGATTGCTTACGAGAGAGGATCTGAGGGCAGGACGGAGGAAGGACATGTGGAATGGATGGACAGTAGAAGAGAAAAAAAAAAATTAAAAAGGCTCGGTTGCGTCATAGGGCTGATGACTTATCTAAATATCACACAAATAAAGCCATCCCCAGGCTTGCARCACTCCACTCTCTTCTCCCTCAATGTCCTTTGTCAAGCTCAGCATCTTCGGCACGTCCTTTGAGGTAGGCTCCATCCACTCCTTCTCTCTCCAATCTTACCCTCACCGCCCCATCCCATCAGGTCACCACACGTTATGTCGATCTCCAGCCAGTGGGCATGGGTGAGTTACCCCTTATGTTCTTGCCCCCCTCCCTCCCCTCTGGCTCACCACCACCCCAGGTGCCTTTGGACTGGTATGGTATGTCAGTTTCTCCCCCACTCTGTCGTTCTCTGCCCACGCTCCCCTRTCCAGCTCAGCAAAAGATCAGCTCACGGGCGCGTCGGTCGCGATCAAGAAGATCATGAAACCCTTCAGCACCCCCGTCCTCAGCAAACGCACGTACCGGGAGCTCAAACTTCTCAAGCATATCCAACACGAGAATGTAAAACGACTCTCGCTTGGGCCTCTCGTGTCTATCACTCACTGTGCCCTTAGGTCATCAGTCTTAGCGATGTCTTCATTTCTCCGCTTGAGGATCTGTGAGCACATCACTACACCCCACTTGGCTAGATCGCTTACTGATTTCACTCGTGCAGGTATTTCGTCACGGAGCTTCTGGGGACGGACCTCCACCGCCTCCTGACCTCGCGACCACTGGAAAAGCAATTTATTCAGTACTTTCTTTACCAGATCCTAGTATGTTCCCTTGTGCACACTGACGCCGTGGAACCCTAATCAACCGCCCATCCACAGCGAGGGCTCAAGTATGTGCACTCTGCGGGAGTCGTCCATCGTGATCTTGTGCGGCCGTTCATCTACCCCGTTTGGCGGTGGAGTGCTGATGCTTCGATTCACACAGAAACCGAGCAACATACTTGTTAATGAAAACTGCGACCTCAAGGTGAGAAAAAGCATGTGTATGCTGGTTACGGGCAACGGGGGTGACGCAATGGACAGATCTGTGACTTTGGACTAGCGCGGATCCAGGACCCACAGATGACGGGCTACGTGTCGACACGGTACTACCGTGCACCAGAAATTATGCTGACATGGCAGAAGTATGACGTTGCGGTTGATATCTGGAGCACGGGGTGCATTTTTGCCGAAATGCTCGAGGGAAAACCGCTGTTCCCKGGAAAAGACCGTGAGTGCCACGCTCATTTGCCTTTGTTCCCCTTCGCCTTTACGATCTGTCCATAGATGTCAACCAGTTCTCGATCATCACTGAGCTGCTGGGCACACCGCCCGATGATGTCATCGAGACCATTTGCAGCGAAAACGTAGGTGGCCCACACACATCAGTCACCTGACCTTCGCTCATCACTGCCCCGTCGTCATCCATCGTCATCCGCCTGCTTCCTCCAGACGCTGCGCTTCGTCCAGAGTCTGCCAAAACGCGAGCGCCAGCCCTTTAGCCAGAAGTTGCGCACCTCGGATCCCGATGGTATGGCCGCTTCCTCCCCATCCTTCTTCATCTCCTCACCCCTCTCCCCTTAGCCCTCGATCTTCTCGAACGCATGCTCGTCTTTGACCCCCGCAAGCGCATAGATGCCCCAGAATCCCTCGCTCATTCGTACGTSGCCCCCTACCACGACCCTACGGACGAACCAGTGGCTGCAGAAAAGTTTGACTGGAGCTTCAATGATGCGGATCTTCCCGTAGACACATGGAAAGTGATGATGTATAGCGAAATTCTCGGTATGATCTCTTCCCCCCCACGTAGATAACACTAATCAGACTCTTAGATTTCCATCAAGTCGGCGATCCAACAGACCCCTCTGCCCAGAACTTCCAAAACTACCAGGAGCCAGCGCGCCCGTAATACCAAGCCACTTGGTGCCTTCTACTTATTACCCTACATGCCTATTCCCGTGACAAGGGGTCAGTCTTTATTAATACAAATACAACCCACACTTATGCATTCTTCCCTTCTCGATCGACTTGTAGTGTACCCCCACGCATCAATTTCTTCGATCGCTCCTTGTATATTGTTTTTTGCCTGTGGACAGTAGCGTTAGACTTGTATTCTTGGGCTGGTGTAGCGTGATTGGGTCACAATACCCCGCGCGTTTGATCCGCACCCACTAGTCAAATTACTCACCCTTTATCCCGGCCACCCAGCACGCCACTAAAAAACACGACTGTTGGCGTTTTGTTGATAAGACATCTTACTGTGTGGTCAATGTTCTAGTGCTCCTAAATCTCTGAGTAAACCTCTTCTGGAATCTAGAGTCTTGGTTTGCTTTACTTGGACAATCACCTTGTATCCTGAACAATCTATGGCTCGTCGAAGACCGAGTGCGTTCGAAGTCTCCTTTCCCGAAGAAGTAAAGAGGGAGGAAGAAGCGAGGAAGAAACGGGAGGAGGACAAGAAAGAGCGGGAGAGGCTGGAGAAGTTGTTGGTCATGCAGCATCAGAATCAAAAGAAATTGAGGCGGCAAGAGAAGGACAGAGAAAAACAGGACCAACGAAATGCAACTCGGGTTGTACAGAAAAGGAGAGAACCGGAGGAGGAGGATGAAGTGGAAGTGGCTCGGGTGAGTTGGATTTGTTTTTCAACAGTGGCGTAAACGTTGAATACATGTGTTAAGCCTGCAAAAAAACCTCAATTGGATTTACGTAGGTCTATTAACCCCCCCTCCTGACGCCTAGATGCTCAGGGTGTCAATCGCTATCGTGCAGCGACCGAGCACTACGCTTCACAGCCTAATGAGGTCGGCGAAGCTGCGGACATGTTCCTCGAAGGCGAGGATGAGCTCGCATCGGATTCGGACTCGGACTTGGGCTCGGATACATCGTCCAACGTTCGTCATACACGCGCCCGCTCCCCCAAACCTAAAGAAAAACCCATCCGCCTCCTCACCGGGTTCACCATTTTCGACTCGCGGCACCGAAACGAGTTTGTCGTGCTCTCAACGATTGAGGAAGAGGATGGTGTGGATCGGAAGTTTGAAGCTGCCGGGTGGGTGGTGCCGTACTATCTCGAAGCAGAAGATGARGATGATTTGGAAGCGGAAGAGGGTGGCGATGGGGATGCGGTGGGACCGGTGTATGTGCGTCTTGGGCCGATCTTGAGATATTCCGTGGATTGGACAAAGGATAAAGAGTGAGTGATTTCACGGGTTCTAAGCTTATTGCTCTGGGTTTTTATTTTTATTTTTTGACGATGATAGTCCATTGTACATTGAGACGCAACATGCGTGGTATGTTCTTAGGATGCCGGCAGAGAAGTATACGCCCTGGTATCAGGCATTTTATACCCCCAGACGGATTGCACAGTTATTAATCTCTAGCGCAATCAAGCGACCGCATCTAGGATTTGAATCATTCGTGCATACAATACTCATGACCACTATGGATATTTTCGGGAGACGATTCGAGGATGACGACCTATGGAATGCGGTACGGCATTCCAAATAACCCGTGGTTGGCCCACGATCCCACTAAATCTGTCGATAGATTGAAGTCATCCGTGACGCTGTCGACGAAGTCGACAAAGACAATCCTGAGACYCGTCTACGCCGTGTTCCTGCAATCGAACATATTCTCCGTCGTGCCCCTCCCCGCCTCCTCCAAGCTGCATCTCGCCGCATCCCGTCCCACCTCCGCAACCATCTCAAAGGTCCCCGTGGCTCCATGCGTTACCTCGGCTTGGGTAATCCCGACCTATTGGTCATGAAGCCCGAGAACCAAAACCCAACCCATGTGACGCCACTCATTGCTTCGCTAGCGCGGGGATTTGTGAATGAGGAATTGGTCGTTATTGGTCCGCCTCCGCCGAAACCCGATGAGGTAGCGCTAGAGCAACAGAGGCGGAAAGCGGTTGGGACGTTGTGGAGGTTGGTTGAGAGGGCGAGAGGTGGCATGTTGGATGTTGACTGGAGGAAGGAAGATAGGGTCAGTCAAAGGAGCAATTATCTAAGGAAAGTGGCTGTAGGTGGGGACGTGTATCAGGCGAGTTAGCTCGTTTGTTTTCGACTTGGGGACTAGGCATTAAAGGGGGGTTTTCTGAACGAGTAGCCAGGGGATTATGTGCTCGTGCCGCACGGGAAATATGGGRCGAGAGACCCACCAGAGTGGCCAAAGGATATCAAACATCTGCCTTCGAACGCAACGATTGGAAGCTATTTCTGGTGCGTCGTCTGAGTCTAGCTGGCTTCATCAAGATCTGAGGAGTCTGAAAATAGGTTTGCAAGAATTATGTACATCAAGAACGAAGAGCAAATTGCACATGTTCAGTGGCTTGAGCATGCTTCACAGACAGTCTTGCATGAGCTAGCTAATATCCAAGAGCTGTTTTTCTGCAACCTGTGCAACCCCGTGCCCTTGGGGGCGATCATCGCCAAGGTCAAAGTTCACATCAGGCCGGTTGGRCCTGTCAAAGCCGATGAATATTTTGTTAGGTATGCGTCAACTCATTGTTTTAGAATTGGGTTTTGATACCAGATGCATAGGTTCCTCTTTGATAAAGTTCTTTCGACTTTTACCGCTATCAGGAAAGATTACCATCAACATCTCGAACAATATGCGCCCCAGAATAACTTGCATAACGGGGGTCCGATTCTAGATTACTGTCCCTCTTGTTTTATGATGGAGGAAGACAACCACAAGCTCCATTGGCAACGCGARCCTCAGATCAGGGACGGAGGTCGCGACAGGGAAAAGGGCAAAGAGAAAGATCAAGACATCGGTGCTGGCATTGTCTTTGGTGGCGYGCCATACCACATATACGATTTTGTGCTGTACCGTGCAGAAAAGGGCCCTGCGCATATCGGTCAGATCGTGGATATGATGTTTCCCCCTCGAACCACGAGTCGGCTGCCAGTGAGGTTGAAACTCAAAAAGGTGGGGAGAATATTTGACCTAGTTGGAGTAATCGTCAGTCCAGTGGAAGAGATCAAAGACGAAGTAATATTCTTCTAATTTCCCTCTCTCCTTCCCATGCTTATTTACCATATTTTACAGCGGCATGTGTTTCTAACCGACGAAGAAACTACCATATCCTACAACGACATCATCACAAAATGTCTTATCTTATCACACGAATCCTTCGGCCAACGAATCACCATGAACAGCTGGCTCGACGCTTCACCACACCATTTTTACATCCGCTATCGCTTTCCCAAGCTCACACCAACGCTATGGGGCGAGAAAACTGGGGTTTCGTTTAGGGAGCTCTCTGTGTGCAAGCCATGCATCGAAGGAGCGGTGAAACGGTACCACGACCTAGTGGAATTTCAAACCAAGATGCAGGAGAGGCCTCTGGAAGTGTTGGATTTGTTTGGGGGTTCGGGTGCGTTTAGCCTGGGATTGAAGGAAGGCAGTGGGTGTCTGAATATATCCCATGCGCTGGAGATTAGTCCAAGTGCTGCAAAAACATTCAAGTGAGCATGGGGACTTGGGGCTTGTTGCAYAACGACTAAAAGGAAACACAAATATTTACAGACGGAATTGTGTTGGAACGCAGGTGATAAATCAATGCGTAAACGTAGTCCTGCGGTATGTCATCAAGGCACACGAAGGCCACCGCACCGAACGCCCCACACAACTCTGGGATGGTAGGACACCGATYCCTGATCTACCAAAACCGGGTACTATTGATGTGATTACTGCGGGTTTTCCTTGGTAYRCYTGGGCACTCTSRCTATAYWC
>JAECYV010000001.1:386112-429168 GCA_023014305.1 Lepiota subincarnata | reverse complement strand
TATATATATAGTCAAACYCATTCGACGCTCAACATGTTCAAGACCGCTAATGATATCAAGAGTAACCTGATGCTCACTGCTCTCTCTTGGATAGATTATTACCGCCCCAAATTCGTGTATCTGGAAAATGTGTCTGGGTTCCTGAGCTTCGCCCTCAATTCCAAGCAGGCGGGGCCGCATCGAGTGGAGGGTGGTATTACTATGGGAGGATTAAAGCTGCTGATTCGTGCAATGTTGGAAATGGGGTATGGTTTTTTTTTGACACAGCTATACAAGGATATAAATTCTGGCAGRTACCAAATCCGATACAGCCTTCTTCAAGCGGGACAYTATGGTACACCACAACGTCGCRTGCGGTTCTTCCTCATTGCAGTTCAATCGTATTTTCCTGGAAAAGATGAGATCATACCGCTCCCCGAGCTCCCTCAGCCGACCCACGATTTCCCACTGGCAACGAAACTACAGATTACATTGCCGAATGGAGATATTGTGAGGCCGATACGATCTGTGCCCGGGACAGCGGCCCATCCGTTCGTATCGATTGAGGATGCGATTGGGGATTTGCCTAGATTTGATTGGTATGTTGATTGCCTTCCTTTTTTTTTTTTTACATCCCTTGGAGTGGGGGGAGAAATCGCTAATTCAAGAGTTTAGGAGACGGCCCGGTCCAGAAAGACATTCCGCCAAAAGCCTAGCGCGGCGTGCCAGGGAAAGGGATGATCCGAATCGTGCAGTACCGGCACTTGTGTGCAACTACAAGGAAACACATTGCGGGTACAAGGGGCGAGTAGAGTACCGCTGCGAGCCGCGGACCTTGTATCAAAAGTGGTCGAGAGYGAGAGCGAGTTTGGATTTGCAACATTTTACCAAAACGGTGCTGCCAAGGAAGGTTGACCGGTATGTTTGATTCTCGACTTTTTGGGGGTTTTTTCCTGAACTGTTGGGGGGTACCCAGGGTACTTGCGATTCCATTGAATGCTGATGCTGATTACCGGAGTGCGCTGTCTTGTCCTCTCTCTGGTTTTTTTATGATGCTGTTGACCTGATTGTAATGACACTAGGTTTGCGCCCGGACATGTATGAATGGCAGTTTGCCAATCCCAATTCATCCGTGGCCAGAAAGAACTATAGACCAGGCATGTGGGCTTTTCAGACCTTGTTCCCCAAACAGAACACCCAAAGGCTAAAATGAACACAATCATCAAAAGGTTTATATGGGCGTTTGAACAAGGATAGCTGTTTTCCTACCATCGTGACCAACATTGACCCCACGGCCAAACAGAGCCGGGTCTTGCATCCCTACGTAAGTGTTTCCAGAGAGTTTTTCCTTCACTTGAACCAAGGCAGATGAAAATGGGGCTAGTGTAAGCGTATGGTGACAGTTCGCGAGCTTGCTAGGGCACAAGGATTCCCAGATTACTATGTATTTGAGTCTCACAAAGGCAATGTGGTCACGGTGGGGTTGAACTTTGTTACAAAACAAGAGGAGGGGCTAACATTTGGGTGGTAGATGCACAGGCAGATTGGGAATGCGGTTCCATTACCGTTGGCGCGTGCGCTTGGGCGAGAGTTAAGAGAAGTGGTGTTTGGGTTGTGGCGCTCGGGGCAACTGGGCGTAGATGGGGAGAGAGATGGGGATTCTGATGTTGATAGCAATGAAGGGTTGTATGTTTAGATTAAGTATGATAAAATTATTGATATTATATGTACATATTATCGCATATTGATTAACGTCAAGAATTCCGTCTAAACTCCCAAACCCGTCCTCCTCAAGTAACAGCTTGTGGTGATGGTGGTTGGGGTTGCGTCGTGGGTGGGTATGTCGAGAGATCTGTGGTTGTGCGTATTACAGCAGGCTATGAATTACGTATCGTGCTTATCGATTTGAATCAGACGACAGGATCGCTGTATGGGTGTGTAAAGCAAAAACTCACTCCAGGGACTCGTCCTCCTGCACCTCGTAACCGACCCAGATAACCTCTGAGCAAGATTTGCATGGTACGAGATGATGACCCTTTTCCATGTCGGCTTCGCATATCTGATACAAGCCACCGCATCTGCAGGGGTACTCCCAGGTGTCGTCTTTGCCCTCGAGGTCGAGCTGGGTGAATTCCTCGAGGGAAATGACTTGAGCGGGCCGGGGACCGGATAGTTTGAGTTTCTCCTTGTATTTGGCTAGCGATGTGTCGTATTGAGTGCGAGAGAGGGGTGAGGAGAGGATGGTATAGGCGTCTTTGAGAAGGCCGATATCGACGGAATCTGGGCCTGGGGAGCGATGGACATGTTTATCTGGATGGTGCTTGAGGAGGAGGGAGTGGTATGCGAGCTTGATTTCGGCGAGAGAAGCGGATGGAGCGATGGCTAGGATTTGGTAGTAGTCGAGCATTGAGACATAGACGGCTGAAGGAGCCGAGGCCTGGCCTTGTTCGGACCCACGGGATCAGCCAGGGCAGCTCGGTTTTCTTTGATCCCAATCCGGATCACCTGCCAAACACGGACAAGGGAATGTCTATACTTGGGCCTCGCCTTGTTCTCGTTTCGCGTCTCCTCTCGCCTATAAGTAATCCCCCGCAATGGGCAGAACGATTGTGCAAACCAAACTCGTCTGCGACTCGCACAAAACATTCGTCGTGCCTTGGGCCTCTCTCTGCTCTAATTCGGACATCACCATCATCTCCGCCCCGCCTCTCTCTCTCGCAATAGCTGCACCATCATCATCATTATCATAAAACGAAACATGTCGTCGTACGGCTACACTCCACCGTCCTCTCCCACATTTGGGTTTTTCCCCACCGGGTCGACTTCACCCAACGCATTCGCCATGTTCGCGCCGCACCAGTCCCCACGCGATGCGCATAACATGTACGCTGCCTTTGCTGCTTCTGCGGCAGGCCACCACCACGCACCGTCATCCCCCCAGCCGTCGCAAGGGGGAGGAGGAGGACTGAAGAATTTCCTGCTGAGAAAGTGACGGCCTCTTAACTGTAGTATATATACCCCACCACACACTGTATTATGTATATCCCTTGATGTATCCATAGATTTGATTTTGAACTGGGGTTAGGGTCACGGACCGGGAGCGTTGTGTATGATTCTCGCCAATCGCCCTCACTCAACCCATCCCATCCCCCACCACAAATGGTCTCGCGCCCGCCCCCGACGGCGCCCCAGCCCACTGCCCACTCGTCCCTCAACACCGCCTACTCCCTCGCCCTCCTTTCAGAATACACCCACACCCTCGACTCTCTCCCCCTCGACCTCTCCCGCAGCTTCGCAGACCTCCGYGAGCTCGATGCCGTCCTCTCCTCCTCCATGATCACCATCACCGCCAAAATACACCACCTCACCTCCATGGTCGAGGAGCACAGAGGCACAAAGGAGGAGCGTCTCTGGCTCCTCCACGAAATAGCGGAAGAGGCCGCACGTCTCAAGTACGGCGGGGACGATAAGATTCGTGTCGCGTGTCAGGCCGCAGATACGCTCAAGACTCATTCCGCTCACCTCCGCACCCTCGCTGAACGCCTCCCAGACTTTGATGCCGCCGTGCTCAACCGCAAGACCGCCTACCCCCATGTCTCCGCAAAGTCCTTCATGCCGCTCAATATGGACACTGGGCGTCGGCGCCGGGGTGGTGCAGGCTCCTCAGGGCTTTTGGTYGCCAGTGCCGTCGACCCCAGTCCTGCGAAGCGGAAGCGGTTTGCTCGAGAGGAGGAGATTGACATTGGGGGTGTCCGATCCCCACATAAGAAGGAACGCACCCTTGAGCCGCCAAATCCCCGGGCACGCACCAATGGAAGARTGAARAAGTATGCCTTCCTCTCTCCTCAGATCATCCAAAATCTCACTTTTCTTCTTTTCTTTCATTTTTTGCGGCCCAGAAACGAACGCGTCCCATCACCCTCAGAATCTCTCGTCTCCGTCACATCCCACCTTCCTTCCCAAAACACCCATCACACAAACGGAACGTCCGCTACCGCCCGTGGCGCCTCTTCCCACCAACAACACCACACAAGCAGTCTCTCGGCTTCTGCCAACAACCGCTCCACCAACGGCACTACTACTAACAAGCGTCGTGGCGGAAACAACGTCACTGCTAACAGCACCACCAACAACAACAGCAACAACAACCGCGTATCAACCACTCCCCTGCCTAATGACTATCCGCCGCAGCACAACCCCGCCTCCTCGGTCCAATCACACCGGGCTGGCAGTGGCGGCAGCACCATACCCTCCTCATCCTCAAACCACCATCCCCCATCCTCAAACATCATCATGCCATTCCGTAATGGCCCCGTCGTGGCCAATGGTAGTGGTGGGGGAGCTCATCCGTACGACCTTCCCCATTCAATGTCGGGCACACCAGATTGGAATCCCCCGCCTGCGCAGCAGCTGGAGGGTCCCGGGATGCCTATAGCAAGGAGCACCTCAATACACTCCACTATCACGAATGCCAACGGCACTGCTGGTAGCGGGGGCAGAAATGGGAATTCGACRGCCGTCAATTCGGGTGGTACAGATGGGGGTACAACGGAGGCTGGGGACGCGGACGGGGATAACGACGATGGGAGGACATATTGTTTTTGCGACAGCTTCAGTTATGGTGAGATGATTGCCTGTGATGATGAGAATTGTGAACGTGAATGGGTATGTCTCGTTGCTGCCTTGCCATCTCGCTGGAGATTTTTGCTAATGTCAAAACAGTTCCACCTGTCTTGTATTGGGTTGACTGTTTGTCCCGAAGGCTCGTGGTTTTGCGATACCTGCAAGAACAAACGGAATGCAAAGAGGTCAGGGAGAGGCGGCAAGCGGCGAGCAGCGGGAAACCGGGCCGGAGGRAAAGCATAACTTTTTTGTATTGTAATTTTTCCCCTTTTTTGCTCTTCATAGCCACTTAATTTCATTATATGACCTGATTCTCTCTCTTTCTGTTCGTAGCATATTATTCTGCTATACTCTGTGTATGTTATTTATGATAATCTGGCCCATAGTATGATGCCGTTATACCTCGTTTTGATTATCTTGCCTAGGAAGTTTAAGCAAAGATAAATTAGACTGCTTGGTACGCAAACATAAAGYGCTCCTGAGTGATGGAGGGGCCAAAAAAAAAAAAAGGGGGAGGAACACTAAATGCTACAAAATCAGCGTCGTTTGGACGAGCGTGCTTCCTCTATTCCAGGCGAGCTCCTCCGTTTCCTGATACAAAGTGCAATAAGCATCCCATTCCAGAAACAACAACAACAAAAAAAAAGAGAGGAAGACATACCGACTCGAACTCCTCTCTTCCAACTCGGAACTGGGCGTCCTTCGTGCTCGATCATCTTTACCTACCCTCTCACGATCACGTTCCCTGTCCCAGTCGCGGTCTCTATCTCTATCCCGATCTCTATCCCTCTCGCGTTCACTCCCGGCACTCCCGCCTCCACCTCCACCTCCACCTCCACCTCCACCACCACCGCCATAGTCGAGTCCATCGACGGCGGGCGCGTTCCCATCCCTGTCTTTGTACTTGTTCTGGTTCCGAGGGCCGGTAGGGACGTTGGGCGGGAGGGGTGATGCTGGTCTTACGGGAACTGGTACACCTGGTTTGAACTCATGTTAGAAGAAACCAATCCTATAAGAAATAAAAATAGATGTCGTTACCCCGTCCACGACCACCAGCGAAACCCCTGCCTCTTGCCTGAATAGGTGCTCCCCGTCCTGGACCAGCACCACGGTAGGCTTGTAAAGGAGTGCTTCCACGACCAACTCCCGCACTAACATTACCGCTGGGGGTGGAGGTCCCTGTGGTGGTGCTCGGCAGCGCGACGCCTGAAATAACACCACCAGGGGCAGAAGGCGTTGGACCTCCGCCTGGAATGGGTGTTCCACTTGTRCTAGAAGGTCCTCCGCTCCCGCTTGCGCCGCCTGCTCCTGTGACTCCTGGTCCTGGTCCTGCTGGGCCAGGTCCACTGCCACCGTCCATATTTTGGAACATTTGCATTTGATTTTGGTCTTGCATCTGACCCATGAAATTCAGCAACATTCGACTAAGGGAGTCTAAACAGCAGAATCCCACCGCACCTGCATCGCAAAGTCCCCTCCCATACCCATATTCATCATCCCTGGCGCACCCGCAAACCCATCCTGCATCATCATACCCCCAGGCCCTCCAGGAACCTGAACCTGCTCCGGCGTCGCAACACCCATCCCAACACCACCCATCCCCCCACCCTCCTGCGCGTGTTGCAATTGTTGCATCATCTGTGCCGCAGCGGCCATATCCATATTCATCATCATCCCCGACATCTCCATCATCATTTGCGGGTTCATCATTCCTGCTGCTACGGCCGCCGCTGCCGCCTGTGAGTTTGCGCCTGCGCCGTTATTGACGTTCATGCCCCCRTTCATCATAGCTGTGGTCCCCGTCATCACCATTTGTCGGAGTTCAGGAGGTAGGGAAGTGATTTGGTCTTCGCCCATAGCAGCAAAATTCTAAAATAGAAAAAATAAAACCAAATGAGCATTGTACTCACCACCTGCTGTGAGCAGGAACAAGATAACGCACGATAACGTTCGTCTTCATGACATTCGCCATCTCGCCCACGTCCCTCCGTCGATAACAATATGCCTCCCAAGAAATCTCGTCAAAGCCATAGTTGAACCAATCACTGATATCAGAACCAGGACGGCGCCAAGGTTTCTCGGCCATGGCATTCAGATCAACYTCGAGGATCGAGCGGCCATCGAGCATGCCTACTATTTCCGGGTCGATTTCGGGGTGGGAGGGCGGTGCTCTGACGCTTGGGAGAGCGTTTAGGTCTACGCTGTCATCTTGTTGTTGATTTGGGTTTTGTGGGAGGGGATGGGAGGGGGTGCTAGAAGTAGGGTGTGGCTGTTGTTGGGGTTGGGAGGGTTGGGAGGGTGTGGAGGATGGGTGTGGAGGTGGAGGGAGTGCGTTTGGGATGGCGCCTCCGCGTTGGATAGGGTTRTATTCTGTCGTTAGCGAAGGTGCTGGAGCTGTTTTGTTGGAAAGTCGTTAGGGGAAAGCGGTTAGTGGGTAGACAAAGGGAACTGGCCTCGTGGTTGGGTGGGTAGTGTTGAGCTAGTCGCGCGACCAGGAGGAGCCTTTGTAGGCCTTTGGGGACATAAGCACAGATTGTAAATGAGTCTTCCAACAAGATAAAGTAACCTACCGAAGGTCGATAGAATGAGAGGGCCGCTCCATGATAATTTCAATGTCCTAGTCATATCCTTGTCAATTGAAACAAGTAGAAAGTCAGGTCAAAGTCATTACGAACGTCATCACTATCCTCATCCTGGTCATCCTCCTCCTCCTCCTCCTCCTCCTCCTCTTCCCCGTCCCCTTTGCTTTCAGTGTCGTTAGCTTCGGCAACATGTTCTTCTTCCAGTTGCGGTTGCGGTTGCTGCTGCTGCTGTTGGGGAGTAACAGAACGAGAACGGTCCTGAAAAATATCATCATCCACGTCATTTTCTACGCTCTGCGCTTGGTTTTCGAGGTTCTCAACGAGCCCGTTCGAGGTCTGCAAAGTGTCCAGAGGAATTCTATTTCAAGCCACACGGAAACAAGTTCAAATGGGAAATCGATTAAAAAGGCGTGTGGATTGATTCGACCAAACTTGAAACACTCACGGTTGTGGGACTAGCAAGGGGAAGAAGAAGGGGTAGAGGTATTTGTGTTCACGCGAGGATAGAATGAAAGAAAGTCAATTCCATTGTTTTTTTTTGGGTTACGGTACAAAGGGGGGATGGAGTGCTCAGTTCTTACCCGTTGGCTGGGACGGAGCGGRGTCTGCAGTGCCTCCGTACAGATATTCGTCGTCTTCATCCCTTTTGAGTGCGGTGAGTATTTCCATGACAATTTATGGAGATTTTCTGCTGGACATACATGACTGCGAGTTCCAAGAGTCAGGTGTGCGTGACGTGTCACATGTGCTAAAACCCAACTCGCGTCGACGCGTAAAAACAAAACAAAAAACAGTTATTAAAAATATATATCCTAATTTATTGTGAAGACTCCAACTCCTTTTTGAATCCCTCCAGTGTCCTCGCCAACCTTCCACCACTCGCTTCGCTCACCACCGCCGCCAACTGTGTCGCAGGTGAACTCAATAAACCAACGATTTGCGACCTCAACGTATCCAACGTCGGCAGTTGGGACACATCCTTCACTCCTTCAGGGAGCAACACCCGTCCCTCAAGCAGCGCTCCAACAAGTTTGAGATCTGGCGTTCGGACCTGACGAACCCGCTTCATCCTCCTCCCCGGCGTAAGTGGGTCAGCATTCTTCTCCTCCAGCTCCTGTCGAATCTGTTCCTCCGTCTTGGGTATTTTGGGAGGGGCACTCCGCGCCATAGCACGAAGAACTGCCTTGAGCTGGGGTGGGTGGAATCCTGGGAGCGTCAGGATTGCAAAGGACCCCTTTGTATCCTTCAACATCCTCTTCACGGCAGGTTTATTGACCCCCGGAAGGTCGCGGAGAGCTGCTCCGAGTATACTTGTCCGCACAACAGTGAGGGCGGGAGATGGGGGTGGGTTGTTCGTGAGTTCCGGGGATGTCGGTAAGGGTTTTGTGCGTTGAGTAGCAGTGGCAATGTCCAACCGCAAGCTCTTTAGCCGCTCTGCGGAGAAGTCCTCATGTTGGAGGAAGAGAATGGGCGAGTTGGCGTCACCCCGGAGGATGTTGGTGTACCAGTTATACTGGAAAGCTTTCTTGTCTTTGTAGACGCGCGGGAGCTTTTTCCCGGGAAGACGTTGTGGTGGACCGAGAGATATTGCATAGGAACGTGTTGCACAGGGAGCCCTGTGCACCAGCTTCAACGTGCACTGGCCTGACCTGCCGCCTAGCATCTTGCGTACAGAGGAGAAATCAAAATCCCTGTCACGCGTGTCACGGCCCACTGTCCGACAAACATGCACTAATAACTTGAAGCCCCTATCTTGCCCGCCGTCTCCAAAACAGACTAGTAATAGCACCACTTGTTTGGGTGGTGTACCTCTAGATGGGCCAATAACTCAAACAAGTTTAGGCCCCCAGCCATTTCTACCACCCGGACTCGCGGTATATCTGGACATTGTAACTAAATTTCCTCTGTGACGCTGCCTGAACCTTTTGACCTCTGACTAGCCTATACAGATAGTCCTGATGGTCTTATATTAAATGTGGCCGTTTTATTCCTCAAACAACGAACTGCTATAACCGAAAGCGGCTGCTAAACGGCACGGTGGTGTTTCCAAACTTCGTTGAATACCGATCTTTCAATGCTCAAGCGCATTCAATAAAACTGTAACAATAGCCAACGAAATCGTACTTTATATTAATCAACAAACCATCCCGGCCCAGATCGCCATCATTCTTATTCCCAACATGGTACAGTGCATATACTCGTGCAAAATGTTCACCGAGGACTCTATTGAAAATGAATTACATAACAGACCACTGAATTAAAAATGTAAGATATCATCAACATCGATCCTTTTGGTAGCGCAACTTCGTCAGAAAATCATTCAACGAGATCCTCAAAGCACTCTCTGGTTCAAGCGAACGGATGTAATATTCTGCCAATGCTAATCGCTACTAACAGAACCAACACATTCCATCAATCTATCTAGAAAAGGCTGATGGGGCTGCAGCCAACGACAACGGCACCGTCTAAAAAGAAATGAGTGGATGAAAGGATAGAAGATGGAAGAAACATACTGAAGTTGTTGCCAGTGCAGCAAGTGGGTTGAGCAGTGCAGCTGTTGCCACCGGCACCGATGACGCTGATGGGGTTGCAGGTAAGACCGACCTGGCCAGTGATGTCACCAATGGCGACGTTGGCGAGGCCAGCGATAGCCTGGGTGGCGGCCTTGCTGTTGGCACTCTGGACAGAGTTGCAGCAGTGTTGCTGGCCGACGTTGCAGGAGTTGGCGGTGACGTCCTGGGGAGCGGCAACAGCGAGGGTGAAGAGAGCGGCGAGAGCGAAGAGCTTGGAGAACATTTTTAGAGATAGGAAGTTGTTTGAAGTCGAGAGATGAGTTCGAACTGAAGAAAGTACAGTTGGGATACGACACCTTTTATACCTCGTTGGATACAATTTTCTTCTTGGCTCGATCCATTCGAATTTGTACGAGTTCCGATCGCTTTGTGCAGCATTTGTCCGGCATCCGCTGCAAGCCGACACATAACGTGTCCCGCTTGACCCTCCTGATGCATGGTGTTTCCCTTGTGGACAATAAAAACGTACAACTTCGGGATTCCCAAAGTTCAAATCCAGGGATCGGGAGGACCAGCGCAGTCGGGGTTACGAGACCTACATTGAGTTTGGAAAGCGAACAACCATATTTGGTTAGCTGTATACCTCCTCCGCTCTCAGCAGTATGTCTTGGTACGTCTTTTAGTCCAGCGCTCTCTAGTATTAACATTCAGTCGCGCTCCGTTCCCGATCCTTGTCGCTGGCATGCGGCGCAATTATTTTTACCATGCTCCAGCTGAAAATCATTCGACCTTGTGTATTATTCTTATTACATTTACCAAGGCCGGGAGGGTATATAAACCCTCGCATTTCAAGCATATTTTCCTCAGTTCGAACTCATCTCTCGACTTCAAACAACTTCCTATCTCTAAAAATGTTCTCCAAGCTCTTCGCTCTCGCCGCTCTCTTCACCCTCGCTGTTGCCGCTCCCCAGGACGTCACCGCCAACTCCTGCAACGTCGGCCAGCAACACTGCTGCAACTCTGTCCAGAGTGCCAACAGCAAGGCCGCCACCCAGGCTATCGCTGGCCTCGCCAACGTCGCCATTGGTGACATCACTGGCCAGGTCGGTCTTACCTGCAACCCCATCAGCGTCATCGGTGCCGGTGGCAACAGCTGCACTGCTCAACCCACTTGCTGCACTGGCAACAACTTCAGTATGTTTCTTCCATCTTCTATCCTTTCATCCACTCATTTCTTTTTAGACGGTGCCGTTGTCGTTGGCTGCAGCCCCATCAGCCTTTTCTAGATACATTAGTTTAGTGTACTGGATGGTTTCTGTGTGGTGTTGATGAGCTTGGATAATATACATACCTCATCTTGACTTGGAAGAGTTCGTCATTGAGATCTAATGATGCTGATGCGTGAATGCTCCATTTAGATTTGTGAAAATCATTGGAAAGTAATCGAAAATTTATTTTATATAGTAGTTGATTGACGAGTGTAAAGGCTAATCATAATCACGGTTCCTTTGTGGCGTGAACGAATGTTGCTCGTCTCATTTGAGTAGTAAGGCAAGAAGTTAAAGCTCGAAGTTTGGCTTTTGTCTGGGTATAAATAATCAGTGCAGATGTTCCCAGATAACTTCTAAACAGTGGATATCAGATGGTAACCGGCATTGGGAATCATCGTGTTTGTAGAGGACACATGAAGTGGACCCAGTCTCCGGAGAATACCAAAGTACACTGGTTGAATGACCGTTCCCAACGCAAGCATAGATACATAGGCAGATAGAGGTGAATATGCGTGATATCCCCCCCCACCCCTGATCAGCATCATCTCAGACGCTTGTCTCTAGTGAGACTTTCGAACAAGGGCACCCTAGCAATACCCTAGTCCACCGAGTAGTTGGATTCTGTGATTAGATCAGTTTATACCCGGTGGCTCGGCGCAATGTATATCTATGACAAAGGAGTGAGGAGGCCCCGGACCATGCGACAAAGCTGTAATCAGTGGCTCGCGACTCATCTACCGAGCCCCAACCACTAGCGCAGCGAGCTCACTGGTGAAACATTCAAGAGCTCGTATTTGACTGGTGATTTTGATACATTGTCGGTTGGCAGCGGTTACGATCAAATTCGAACGGATTCGGCGCTTGGATTGTGATTTCGGCTATCACGCGGAAAAGCAAGCAAGACTCCGTGACGATGATTTCATGGCTTCTCGCTTTGCAGGTGGTAATCAAGTCCTGGAAAATCACACAGCAAGGTGAGGTGCAGTCCGCGTTCTGGTGAGAATTGCGAACCAAGACCACTCTACAGATGCCATTATATACGATACCCATGGAGAGATTTTGTAACAGAGTGATATCTCCTGGCTGCCGGCATAAACATATGATATATTTGCAGCTGGCTATGTTCACGCCTGCGGTAATCAGGTTAGGTGTCTTACGGGCAGGATCCGCCGTGGGCGCCAGCGCATAAAGCTCTAACTGAGACCTCTGATGAGGCTCATATGTCTGGCGGTAAGGCGGACTTGTCTTTTTTAAGACGGCATCCGAGGGCTGTGTTACTGCGAGAGGCGGAATGCTAGCATCCCAGCCCAAATAGCTTGGACCTGAGTTGAGCAATTTATAGAGTGCTATCACTCAAAGGGTGGGATTGAGAAGAGCAGAAGAGGGCTCGGGAAGATACTAAGCCCGTTGGGCTATTCTCAGGTGACTCGAGGCAATGTTTCTGATGTTGTTGCACCTGTGCTCCTTCGTTCTGGTGCGAACATTTTCCCACAGGGGGTATCCAGGTTTCATTGCCAGGGAAGAGAGATCGAGTCTATCAAAACAGAACTGCGATAATGAAGGTGATGGCACTTGGCAGATGAATTCATACTGGCCCTGACCTCGTGCTCACCCTTTTCCTCTTTCTCCACCACCACCATCTGTATGAATGCTCCTCCCCTCGTACTTGTTCCCCCCACCCCCGTGAGCCCCCATCTTCATCCTCCACCCCCGTCGTCAGTGGGCACAACCAGCTCCGACGACGAGTCACGAACAACATCCTCCTCAAAACCGGAGACTATGTTCACGAAAGTAGATCAGGAGCGAACATCGTCAGAGACGACCATCTTCTCTATCTACTCTATGTACGGCGACGAGCGGAGCCAGAGAGCGAGCTGGGCAGCGTCCAGTCCTGTGGTTAGCGGTGATCGTGGGTCCAAGGCGCCAACGCTGCCTTCTGTCAGTCTCACCGTTTCCCCAAACCGCCATGAGTCTTTCTTCAGCTCCAGCGGATATGAATCGTCAGAGCTGGCTTATTACGACCGCAATGTGCCAAAGTCGCCCCCTGTCATTGATCTGGCAGAGGGCGGCCAGACCTTCCACCCTGGTAGTAGCTCTGCTGTGCGGAGCAGTTTGAGAGTACCCCGCACTGGTATTCGGCCCGCATCGAACTACGCTCCGCCCTCGGCTCTCGAGCCACCCCCATCCGAACTGCTCGAAGACAGGACGAGGCGCGCCGAATCTCCAGCTCTTTCTCCCCGCCCTTCCCCGCCGCCCACCCAGTCCATCCGCAGCCGCAGTGCCTCCCCCCACTCCCTCCGCTCGTCCCAAACTCCGCCTTCTTCTCGCCAGCGGCAGTCCGTGATATCTATCCGAGAGCTCCCCCCCTTGCCTCCTTCCACAAATATTACCCCCTCCCATACACCTCCGCCCATCCCCTTACGGCAACCGTCTCCGCCGTTTTTGCTCACCCCGAGAGCGTCCTTAAGATCGCCAGGTAACTTGCAATCTAATGTTAGCTCCCCCTCAAGCAAAGTCTCGTTGGCACCCTCAGAAGGCGAAGATATGGATTCTTTTCATGTTAGACAGACGTATGCTCTACTCGAAGTATCTGGCGTGAAAGGTGACGGCTACGAGGAAGGCGTTGAACGGACAAGGGCCCGGATCGGGAGTAACAGGCAGAGTCAGCTGAATGCGGATGCTGCCGTGGGTGACGGAAAGGAGAAGTCGAGGGACCTGGATCCGAGGGAAATTGAACTGTTGTCTTCGGTGGACCGGTAAGTGCGACGGCTTCTAGTCTCTTTATCCTTTGCGGTTTTTGACGATTGTGTTCCTGAATCTAGCTATGGCTTTTTCTCATTGCCTTCCCATGATCGACTGATCCTGCTAAGCGCTGCACCTCTTGCCAAACGGCTGTCACGCGTTTCTGCTGGCCCGCCCGCAGTCTCCCCGGTTCCCACCTCCCTCAAGAGGCTGCCCCTTCCACCACAACCTTTAAAAGAAAGTGGCAGAATAGCAAAATGGACAAGGATGCTGCAACCCCTTTCGCGGGATTTTGGCGGAAATGTAGAGATGTGGCGCATACGACGGTCCAAGGAGTCTAAACTGCGCGAGCGGGTATACAAAGGCATCCCAGATCGTTGGCGAGCAGCGGCATGGGATCTACTCATGAGCCGATATGCGAATATGGGGCACCGGGAACTCTTGAGGTTGGGGGAGGAGTATAGAGATGCACTGGATAAACCATCCCAGTACGACATCCAAATTGACTTGGATGTGCCAAGGACGATCAGCGGACATATCATGTTCAAGACAAGATATGGAGCAGGGTATGTCCATCCGTTCTTAAAAGCGCACAGCTTCATATCGGTATTTGCAGGCAGCGATCTCTCTTCCACGTCCTCCACTCTTTCTCCCTTCGTTGTTCAACTTGTGGATATGTCCAAGGCATGGGCCCCATTGCAGCCACCCTGCTCTGTTACTTTGAGCCTGAGCGTGTCTATGCTTCCCTCGTTCGCCTTCACGACGCATACAACTTGCACGACGTCTTCAACCCCGGTTTTCCGGGCCTCCTAGAGGCTATATATGTACAGGAAAGGGCTATAGAGAAAATGATGCCGGACGTGTACCAAGCGTTCAAAAAACACATGATTTCGACGACGTCGTATGCAACCAAGTGGTATATAACCTTGTTTGCGAATTCGGTGCCGTTCCAGACACAGTTAAGGTTATGGGACGCGTTTCTGTTGGAAGGTTACGACCTGTTCATAGCCGTAGCACTCGCAATTATATGGGTCTACAGAGGTCAGTCCCTCCATTCAGCTTCAAAATCACGTCACTGACCCATGATCAGACCATATCACTGCGAGCTCTGCCAATTTTGAAACTGTGCTATCACTCCTCTCGTCGTTCTTTGTCCCAGAAGACGAGAACTTATTTTTGACGTGGATTGGCAAGGCTCTTGGGGATAAAAAGCTGCGAGCCAACATGGCGAAATGGAGGGCAAATTGGAAACAGCTGGTGGCGGAAGGGAAAGATGGCTCTGCGCTGCTATAACTGGCCCTACCTGCCCCCTCTTGCGTGGTGGTCCCCCGCCGCGGCTGGTAATCGAATCAGCAATTGTGGTATGCTTATTTTACCTGAATACCCACCCATCCCGCCATTCTTCCCATCCTCCCCCATCCATTATTCCCCCTCTACGCTTCTACTCATTCCTAGAAACAAAACACCCATATCATCTGCATGACGTGCCCATTCCTCGCTCTCCTGAGCTGTGTTTCTAGCAGCTTTCCACCCCCTTGGCATCACTCTCAACATCAAACCCCCCAGCACTGCAATTTGATATCTCAAATACTCAGCATGCAAACATTCCCGTCCTTTGTTGCCACTAGGCATTTTTCACCTTCTCTTGTGCATATCACACTCCCTCATCAATTTTTCTTGTCGGCTTTTGTGCTGTCTCCGTTTCTCACTCTTGTTAATTAAAACTTTCTTGGGTGGTATTGTTATGGCTCCCTTTCAACAAGGAACGTTGGATTTCTTCGTGCTTGTTGCTTGCGCTCTTAACTTAATTTAGTTAATTGATTTTTATCTTGTCTCGCTATCGAGAGACCACCGGATAAACGATGTCAGGGCTCGGGTTGAAACATGAGAGAATCGGTTGTGTGAGTATAACCTTGCAGATTGAGCGCTCCGTTCATCACCCGATGTGAGTGGCACCTGCTATCAATGTGCGCTCCTGATCTGAAAGGGGCTTTTGACAATGGGCGGCAGGTGAGGGGGAAAACAAATGCCGGCTGGAAAAAAAATCGCAGGAGTTACACCCATGCCCACCACTACCAAGTCAGATCCCACTTTCTCGCCGACTGCGCACAAGCCCATCATCCCCCTTACCACCCTCGAAGCCTGCCATCACTTTGTTCAGACCCAGCCCCCGTCTCTAATCGCCGCTCAACTCCTCTATGACCAGTCGCTTTGTAGAGAAGGCAAAGGCGTTCCTAGCCTGCTTGTTTACTGTCTACCTCCTGCACGAAACAAAAAATCTATCAATGCTATTGCTGTAGTCCTCTCTGAGCTCGCGGATTCCCCTAGCGCGGTCACAAATGGATCATCTGGGGTTGGCCAAGCCATTGGACCTTTGCCCAATCGTGAARCCCCTGCGCCCMGGATACCACTAGTTGTAGCGAGGATGAGGTACACAAGTATCGTYGGAAGCATCAAAGCGTACCTCGCTAATCTGGGTGATTATGGAACSCAGGACCAAGCGACTACACCGGGGACTAYGACTCAATTAACGGAGGAGATCCCGCAGCATCTCATCCCAAACGACGATGAACTTCACAGTGCACTCAAAGTGCTCCGATATCTCCAGCTTCCTCAGGTCCACCGCAGACCCCCCGGAAGATTCAACTCTTCAACAARCWTGGGGGAGATYGAAARCGTCATGAGCCTCATCCAATCCCAGCTCGATCTTGATRCCGACACAAAGGARGCAGAACGYAAGGACTGGAAAGGCTTYGGWGGCCGTCGATCSTGTTATATWTGTCGATACTWCATTACCTCTSCCCACCGCCTCTATCCCTCCCTTTGTCACCCATGTGGCGAATTCAAYATTTCCTCMTCTGCGATTTCATTGCCTGGTCATCTACATCTACAAGGAAARACGGCGCTCGTAACCGGYGGAAGGGTGAAYCTTGGGTTCCACACCGCATTGAGGCTGCTACGATGCGGGGCGTCCGTCATCGTTACGACCCGGTATCCMCGRGACRCTCAAACCAGATATATCGAGGAGCCAGRCTCAAAAACATGGAGAGAGCGACTGAAGATCATCGGTGCTGATTTTCGCGCRGCAAAGGATGTGTTTGATCTCGTCGCAGAAGTGAAGGAGGTGCTGCTAAAGGAATGGAAAAGCGACAAGTTGGATATTCTGATCAACAATGCAGCTCAGACTCTTACCGACTCTATCCRAGAAGAACAAGGCAACATTCGAAGGGAAAGGATTTTACTGGAGAAKCACAGTCAAGRTGATCAGGAYTTGGTGGCCGTCGCAGCAACACACTACGAGCCTCGTGTTCGCGGCGGACACGGCRTACAGTATATCACCAGTCAGAAGGCAGAACGCCTAGTCGAGGGGACCTTCGATGTACCAGATTCAGATGACCCTTTGACGGTCACCAAGACGTACAAGTCTTCGTGGGTACAGGGCATAAAGGATATCCCGTACGAAGACGTCATTTCCGCACATAGCGTCAACACTTTCGTCCCCTTCATTCTTCTCCGAGAACTCCTCCCTCTGCTAAAAGGTCCCTCCAGGGATGAAGGTACACTGGGCCGGGGGACGCGGCCTATCGCCCACGTCATCAACGTATCTTCACGCGAAGGAATACCAGAGCGCAAAGCGTCCTCAGGTGCCAAGGCCGGTCATCATGTGCATACCAATATGTCCAAGGCTGCTCTTAACATGTTAACGGAGACCGAAGCTRCCAAGTTATGGAAAAAAKATAAGATTGCTATCAACGCAGTCGATCCAGGTTACATGAGCGCTGACCCCATGTGGATGGAAATGGTTGGCAGAGCAGGAGAGGCCTGCCCAATAGGCTGGGAGGATGGTGCGGCAAGGATCCTTTGGCCTGTCGCGAAGGGTGAGATCGATGATGTACCAATCTGGGGTAAATTCCTAAAGCACTTTGCACAAGTGGATGTTAGTCGTTTTGGTTGAGCTAGTTCGCTAAATTCGGGTGGAATTAACGAGACCTGCCACCTATTGAATTGCTCAGGGGCCCTACGTGGACAATGATGATATTGGATAAGGGATATGYATTCTCAAGGATGAGCAAAGGGTACAGTAAATGCCCTTAGAACGCGTACTTCACGAGTATTGTTTACAAATTCTATGTGGTCAAATAGTACAAGCCATTARCAGGGCTTTTCGTTTTATTTCTGGAGGATCTGGGGYGGGGTCAAACCAGTGGACAGCCCCCTGTCGCCAGCGTAGGTGGCACCAGAGCCAGCGAGCTCCTCCCTGAAGAAAGCATTAACAACTGGAGAAATCGAGGCAAACTGACAAACGTCACATACTCAATACGAAGGAGAGCGTTATACTTGGCAACACGCTCGCTACGAGCGGGTGCACCAGTCTTGATCTGACCAACACCAAGGGCAACGGAGAGGTCAGCGATGATGGTGTTTTCGGTCTCACCACTGCGGTGGGAGATCATGACACCCCAGCCGTCTGATTGCGAAAGCTGGGCACTACGGGAATCAATTAATAAGAAATTCAGGGTGTRATAATAGAGGTAACATACGCCTGGATGGATTCTGAGATGGTGCCAATTTGGTTAACCTTCAAGAGGAGGCCGTTGCAGGCCTTCTTCTCGATGGCGGTTTTGATACGRCGAGGGTTGGTGACAGTCAAGTCATCACCAACAATCTGAATGCCACTTTGTTTGGTGAAGTGAACCCAAGCATCCCAGTCATCCTGTTCGAAAGGATCTTCAATCGAAACGATAGGGTATTTCTTAATATAGCCTAAGTAGAGATCGGCAAGTTCGACACCGGTAATCCATTTGCTCGGGTCAGAGTTCGGGTTTTTGAAGTCCAAATCATATTTGCCATCCTTATAGAACTCGGAAGAGGCGACATCAAGAGCAATCTTGACCTTGCCTTCGTAGCCGGCCTTCTTGATGGCCTCGGAGAGGAGTTCAAGGGACTCTTCAGCACCAGAGACGTTAGGGGCGAAACCACCCTCATCGCCGACGTTCACGGCTATTCGACATCGCAGCACCGATCAGAATTCGGGAAATGTTGACATATCTACGAACATACCATCAATCCCATATTTAGCACTGATGACCTTCTTCAACGTGTGGTAGGTTTCTGTGCCAATTTTGAGCGCCTCAGTGAAGGTTGTAGCGCCAGTGGGAAGAAGCATGAATTCCTGGAAAGCAAGTTTATTTCCAGCGTGAGATCCGCCATTTATGACGTTGAAGGCAGGGGTAGGGAGGATATAAGGGGGTTTGACTCCAGAGAGCTCTGCAAGATGCTGGTAGAGGGGAATTCCTTTCTCTCCAGCACCTGCCTCAGCAACAGCAATTGAGACGCCGAGAATGGCATTGGCGCCAAGCTTGCCCTTGTTGGGAGTGCCGTCGAGCTTGATAAGGAAGTCATCGATATCTTTYTGATTAGTCACGGGAATATTGGCCTTGATGAGCTCGGGGGCAATGACATCGTTGACATTAGCGACAGCCTTTGAAACACCTAGAGGGACGGGGCTGCATGAATAACTAGATACATGCGTGATTAGTGGTGAGGGTACGCGCCTTTGCCGACGTAGGCGTTCTTGTCTCCGTCGCGAAGCTCAACAGCCTCGTGGATACCGGTAGAAGCACCAGAGGGGACGGCGGCACGGAAGCGACCTGAAACATTTTGTTCATTGACGCGATCGGGATGGGGAGACAGACTGACCCTTGGCGGTATAAACATCGACCTCAACGGTTGGGTTACCGCGAGAGTCGAAGATCTGTGGGGAGGTTAGCAGTGTGGGGAGCCGCAAGGAAGATGGGAATACCTGACGAGCATGGACTTTTGTGAGAGACATGGTGAGGGGTGAGTGCAAAAGAGACGAGGTGCCCAGAGTTATCACTCCAATCGATCTTAGTACTTTCTAGACTTTCTCACGGGGTAACCAGAGCGAGCGACTCGGAGTTGCCGCGTCCGTCTGGGCCTGACATTGTCAACTCCACAAGTTACTCAAATTTCATTCACGCATTGTAGCTGGTCCTAGACTGGACCTTCTTTTAAAGCCAGATAGAAGGCCTCAGCATGGCCCAGGTCCAGAAATCTAGGGGTACAACTTCGTGTTTGCTCCCAGTGATAATTGTTACAAGTAGCTACGTCTAGAGTATCATCGGTCAGATTGCGGCGTTTGGCGGCGGCGTCGAGTAAGAACACACCTTGTCCCTGCATGACAACCTATCGGCCGCCCTGACTTTTATCACGGCCTGTTCGCCTTCTTGCGTTGTGTCCCTTTCTTTCCGACGGCCAAGGATTTCAGTAGGGCAGCCTTCCCCCGGTTTTTGTTCTTGATATTCGCCGTTGTGTAGAAATTGGCTGGCTTCCGCTAGAATTAGACGTTCATTAAAAAAGTTCGCGGGATGACGTAAAGATAGATAAGGGCACCTTATTTGTTTTCATTCGGGGTGCTTTTTCGCGTTTCTCTTCACTGTTATCTGTTGCGGTGCCTTACAACAAGATCGGCTACTGATCATCAAAACAAAGAGGTGACAGCGTACCGTTATCATCTTCAGACGGAATAGGTTCATCCTCGGGATTCGGGTTGTCTTTGTTTTCCTTGATACCCTCGAATACATCTGTCCACTTGAGCTCATCCTCCTCCTCCTCCTCCTCCTCCTCCTCCTCCTCCCCCTCCTCACTGCCCTCAGCGGGGTTTGCACCATCGTTTTCTTCAATGGTATTAAGTTCCTCATCAACCTCCAGCGGCCTGACATCTTCCGGTAGGAAAGCATTCTTCTGCATGATGGAACCCAGGTTCTGCTTGACACCCGGAAGTTCCGGCTCAACAGCTTTCCCTTTGCCTTTTGAACCTTTGGCCGCTTTAGCTTTCGCCACCGCCTCCGCGACATTGAGATCTTCTGGCCTCTCAGGCGGAGGGACGAAATATGGTATCCTCCCTCTCACCCAATCGCTCAGAATGATTTTCGCCACCGAGTCCAAATCTGGTTCCCCTTGTTTCAGCAGTCGTCCCTTCTTCCGAGCGAGCTTATCCAGGAATTCTTCAGGGTCCCATCCTTGAGCCGGATTGTCCGTGTCTGGTAGAGGAACTCCATATGTTCTTGATAGATATAGCGGCTTAATGCGTTGCATGAGGACTGGGATGTGTTCTGATGGTGTTTGTAAGGCTTCAACACGGACGACTCCTTTAAGTACAGTATCGGTTTGCGAGTCGTTGGCGGATGTGGGGACAATTCCAGGACAGTCGATGAGGTAGATACGTTTGGTCAGAGTGATGTACTGCCACACCTAAAACCACCACTTGTCAGAGCCTATGTCAGGTCGGATTGAAATCATCCGTACCTTTGTCTCGCCTGGCACCGGTGCAACTCGACAGACTTTGCCACTCTTCAGGGTATTGATAACGCTACTCTTGCCAACGTTAGGGTAACCAATAAAGCCAACTGAAATCTGCTTCTTGTCTGAGTGCAGCTGTGAGAATTGGCGTAACAGTTGAATTAGCGAGCCTTTGCCAAATGAATGATTAGGGGATGCGTGGAATGCGATAGTAGGATAACGGGGGGTGAGATGTTGAATATAACGAGCCTGCAGTCGTTCATAGTTAATCCTCGGGGCTCTGATTGATTTCTCTAGTACGGAGAACATACCGTAACCCAATTGGGCACTAGATCACACTTGTTAATGACCAGTATAACTTGTTTATGTGCCTTTTCTTTCTTGATATATTCAAGTACTGACTCACAGAGGGTACCCATCGGGTCCCTAGCGTCAACGAGATGGAGGAGAACATCTGAGGAATCAATGACTTTGTAGAGCTCCCCATAAATGCGCCTAGACGTCCCCTTGGCATAGATAGGCTCGATAGAATCGGCATGTGTTGGTTGCTCAACCACAGACGAAGCCAAAGGTTCTGTCACATCAAGTCAGTGAGGAAATAATGAAATTGAAAGCACCTCCGAACCTATGACGTTTGAACCAGTCTCGCCAGCCACAATTTCCGTTTGTTCGACAGCAGCAGCACTARCCTGTCCTAACTCCTCAAACGACCCGACCTCAAGTCTGGGTCTTTTCCTTTGGGCCTTCGGTCCAAACGTCCCCCCGAATGGCTCGGTCTCGACTATATGAGTGCGCTATATCACCATGGTTAGCAAATGGCTTTCAACCAGGGACATTTCCGCTCTGCCCACCTTTCTCAGATTAGGATTGGCTGCATCGTCTAGCAAGGCCATCGGAAGTTTATTTCGTCGTAGAAGAACAGAGTAAGGGTCATCTTTCTTGGTGGCGAGACTTGTGCGGAAATGATCCAAAGCAGTCTGAGAAATAACTCTAGTATTGCCTGTCCACAGCACATTCAGGTCTTTAAAAGAGCTCAAGAACAAAAATAACTCTCGTCGACATACCAAACCACCTTCGATCTGGCTGCACCCTCCCAGGTTTCGTTTCACTTTCGCCACTCTGAAAGGCAGCGGCCTGTATTATTTTTCCATCCCGATCCCGTACGGGCTTTCCGCCTTTAAGCATATTCAATCGACCAACTTGCTTCGCATTGCGATAGAAGTTTTCGCCTTTGACTTTGGCAAGTGAAACTTTTGAAGAGGAAGACCGAGCCTTTGAAGGGGACGAGCCCTTTTTTGTTGGCGCCATATTGACGGTATAGATGGCCGCGAGGGTCGACAAGTCGAGGTGCGGATTGAAGCCAAAGAAAGCGAGTGTAAAATCATCGTCAAATTCTCACGGCTACGAAATTACGCGCGCCTATGTCTGGTCTCATCTGTGGGAGATATAAGCCACATCCTCAAGCTGTTGGCCATAGGAGTCCTCCGTTTCGGTGAAGCTGGCTGATCTCCCTCATAATCTACTCAGAGTTCCATCGTGATTCCGGCTTAGGCCAAGGCGATATCCAACCAGAAATAAAACTGCATGTTCGACAATGTATCTACACTTCATCGTCTAGCAAACCTGTCCCTGGCCTTTTGCGTGCGACGGACATGCTCATCTTCAAGCCCAATATAGAAAGCACCGTAGAGGTCTTGCGCGTATTTTTGTCCAGTCTGTTCGTCCGTTTGATTAAAACCACAGCGCCAAAGAATACACAAAAAAAAAACAAGCCTTGAGTAGATCCTTGATTTGTGTAAGCGTGAGTTCACCAGGCCCAAGAGTGCGTATAGCCTGCAAATCAGCCTGACCAGAGGAGGTAAAAGAAAAGACAAGAAGGAGACGATGCGGGACAGCAGCTTCCTCTTGCAGTGTTGCGTCGAGAAAGTGTACATYAGGCCCCTAGTAATCGCATTAGCAACTTTTAAGAAAAAACACAAAAACAAAAAAGGAGGCGCGTACGATGTTGAGGGTGATAGAAACAGGCCAGCGATCCCTCCCGTCAAGAACCTCGCCTTCATCCCAATAATCAGCCAGCTCGAAATCGGCGGCGCGGGCCCAGGCGTGTGAGCGTGTGTCGAAACCACTGACATCCATTGCATCGTCGCCTGCCTTAGTAGTGGCGGCGTTGGGTGCTTTATACTCGACACTACGGGTTCTAGGGACTTTTGTATCCCAGAGTGCTGCGCGTGCAGCAAGGAAGAGCGCGTCGTAAATGTTGCCTGAATCGGCAAGGACGAGGAGGTCGAGATGGAGGAGCCATGACTTTCTCTTCTGGGGGAGGATGGAGAGATTTTGTGGATGGAGGGAGGAGTGGGTGAGGGTCGTGTGGAGGAGGGTCGTGAGGTCGTGCTGGAGGTCGTCGAGGGCTTGTTGAGTGAGATGGGGATATGCGCCGGGGGAGCTGTGTGATTGCGTGATAGGTAGATGAGCGAGTGAATGAGCCGGTGTGGGACATACCAGGAGACAGAGACTACGAAACCACCATCGTCGTCGACCTGGAGTTTTGTAGCTGCAAGGACCTCTGTTCCACCGCCGATGGAAAGCCGGGCACTGCCATTTGCGAGAGGTGCAACACCTGTTTCGAATGCAAGGGAGCGAAAATCCGTAGGGGAACGTCCGTCTGCGCGCAGAGAGAGATTGGCTGTGATAAACGCTCGTTCTGTGTGGGAGATGGACATGGTGTCTGAAGAAATATGTGTGCCATCATGAGGTCCTTTACACCATGCTCACCCCGGCCCCTAAGCTCATCCTAGATAGTCAGCTMAGCTCGGTCCAATAACTCACTGTTATTGCTARCAGGGCGATAGCTGGGAGAAAACAACAATCCGAACCTTGGAAACACTGCCCAAGTATGGCGCTTATTTWTGACGTATCCATCATCATACATACTCGCTTCTACCATGAATGACTTTACTCGGACAACCGACCGGACGAAGCTGCTATTTCCAACATCCTCCTGCCCTTTTTACCGTGCACTTTGAACCCAGGCCCTCAACTTCACTCGCACCGATACTTGCCTCATTTTCTATATACACAAATTCCAACCGCGACCCCGAGGGCGTAAAAAATCTCATGGCCTACAGTCACACTAGTTCCCAATCGCACGATGAAGGACAAGCAACTCCTCTGCAGATAGCTGATCCGCGATGTGATTRAACTTGGGGGGGTTATGGGCGGCGAGCTCGCGAAGAAAGCTGACCAAGTGGGCCTAGTGCAAGGTTAGATGGCTCCAAGGAGCAAATGAGCAAAATCGTACCTGCATATCCATCTGTGAGACGGGGTCATTTTTCAAATCTTCGTCGTCGTTGTCGTCGAGGATCTCATCGTTGTCAAATGCAACGCCCCTCGGTCCGAGCATATCTGACAGGAAAGCAAATTCTTCCTCCTTAAAACCTTGATGGAGCCTTTCTTCTTCCGTCCAGTCTTCATCCTAAGCCAACTGTCAACTTGTAAAAACCTGAAATTATCTGGCATGATCATACCCCATCATCCGAGTCTACTTCGAATGCATTGCCTTGTGCAGTAATAGTTGCTGATTCACCACCGGACTGAAGGTCGTGGACGATGATTTTGAGAGCTTTGACGGGGAACGGTATTGATGTGAATTCATGAGGTGCTTCAGAAGCTAGTTCAGAAAATCAAAGAACGCATCTTCAGCTGAGAGATTACTTACTTGTTTTGGTCCGTGAGCGTGTCATGATGACTGGGAAGTTCTGCGTCAGTAATTTGCCATGATTTAACAAGTTTTGCAACGTATACCGTTCTTTGTTTCAGGCTTGACGATTATATCACCTTTCACAGTGAGATTCTCGAGCGAAGGCCTTTCCGAGAGGAGGAGTTTCGTAAGACCGAGGGTACTGATTCTCGATGGCCAGAAGCCTTGGAATGTTTCTGCATTTTCACACCAAGTTTGAACCAGAATATCCAACCCAGAGCGTCCCTCGATGCTCATAGATTCGAGAAGATCGAGGATTGTGTCACTTTGGTTGTTTATCAAAAATGCAAAAGGACCAACAAGACTCTGTGGATTGCAGTTAAGCGAAGACATCCACCGATCCGACAATAACCAACCTGAAGGAACGTAGCGGTTTTGGCGGATCTCATACGGGCCACCATGGCTTGGAGGAGCTGGGGGAGAACAGGCAGAATGGCCTCGCCTGCTCTCCGGAACAAATGGATTATAAGATCGCCAATAATTAGCCCTCCTGCCTCGTCCTGGCCTTCGAGCACCTTCGCAACAAGCTTCAACACGTAGTCCAAGCCATTACGGTTGTCAGAATCAACCCAACCAATGATCTGGTTGCAATCTTTGCGGACAATGAGTGTGAGGCATTCTATCCCATTCTATATGCAAGGGTTTTAAGCTATATGCATGTCCAATTGGCAAACAAGGAACATACCTGCAGTACGTCTCTGTCCTCTGTTTCTCCTAGGCATGCAAATAGAGGGGGAGCAAGAAGAGAGAAAACACCTTCGCCTAGACCAGACTCGGGTGCGCCACGGACAAGGCTGCTCATTAAATCAATTGCGGATCCGGCAACCCATGATTCATCTTTCTTCGCGGTGGCGATAGCATTGCTCAGTGGCGGAAGTGCATTTTTGACAACCGCCTCGTAAATGCCAGGCCCCGGGGAACCAGCCAGGTTAGTCAATATATCAGTGAGGATAGAAATAGAAATAGGATCTGAGTAGCGGATCAGCGGGGTCTCTTTGTTATAGGGTTTGGCGGTATACCTTTGTTATTCTCGTGCCAAACTTCCAGGACAGCTTGGACCAATAAAGCTACAAGGTCAGGCGTTATCCAACGACCTTTATCAACCCCGAGGACGACCGCTAGCGTTTCCAACACAAGGGTGAGCGTATCCTCCGATGCAGCTCGCAAGAACGGACCAAGGTCCTTCGCGATTCGGGGCGCAAAAGGACGAAGAGCAGAATCATCGCCTCCCTGGCAGAAGCTACGGTTGGTKAATAGCAGCGATTCAAATTAGCTTTAATCTCGCTTACTTATGGATGGCTTTGATTGCCGAAATTTTAACTGGAACGCCTGCTTCATTGGATTCAATTACGTGGATAGCAGCTTCTAGATATTGCCCCGCCGACTGGAGAGGGAGCAGCTGGGAAAATTGGCTCGCGTATAYGAATCCACGACCTTGCAAGAAAGGTTGACCTGTGTTGTTGAATCAGGCTATGCAGCCCAAGCGAAACTCTTGGAACACCTACCAGTAAGACTAAGGACAGAGGGTATCACGCTTGTCAAAAGATACTCGATGTCGATTGGTTTCTCTCGTCCAGAATCTTGCTCGTCCTGGATACAGTCAAGAACAGTTTCTGATTGAGATCCCACCGCCGCGAGGGCAGCCTCAAGGGGCCTCCACCTGGAACACATACATTTAATGAAGATCAAAATCAGTCGGGGTCCGGCGCACCAATCTTGACTCCCACTGTCACGGACCTCCTGAGACGAGTGAATAATCTGAGATACGGTGGACGCGAAAGTGCGGGTTGTCTGCGCTGGCAGTCTTTCGATCAAAACCTAAGCAACATTTACTTTTTAGGAGAAAGTAAAGCCAAAATAGAGTACTAACGCCTAGTAGTTCGAATGCGGCTACCCTGATGCTATAGGGTTGGGTTTCGTCATCTTCCTGTGCCACAAATGCATTTGCGTTGGTTGCCCAGGTCTCTTCCTGTCGCATAATGTCAGATAAGGAGCCGGAAACCCTATCAAAAACTTCATTTACGTCTTCGTGAGTCATTTGTGTGTAGTTGAAGATGACAGCAGTGAGGGTTTGTAGGTTAGACTCGAGCCATTCCTTCGACTTAATGTGGCGAGACGCTGCAGAAATGAAATCGATGATTGGGCAAATCAGTTGTGCAAGGTCAATGATGTCGTCTTCAGAGGTGCTAGGAACGGGTTCTTCATCCATCAAGTAGTAGTGGGCAAAAGTGGGGTATAATGCATGCAGGTGTTTGACCGCAAGTGTCAGAAGCCCGGTCAAAAGTGGTTGAGAAATRGTGCGGGGGAATGAGGCATAGATGGTCGATAAAGTCTAAAAGGTGTGAGGTAAGACAAGGCGTCCATCACAAAGAACGCACCTTGAAGACTTGAATCCGGACAGCGAGTCCATCCCAGTTTTGCCCATTGGAGACGTCTAGAACGGGATCGATGTTTAGGAGGACGTTGAAAGCATCTAACCAAATGGGCAGAACCGTCGCAGTAGCTTCCTTCACAGCCTGCGGGTGCTGATCTTTGACCATGAAAAGAGCGGTGAGGCATTGACGAAAGACGGATATAGTACGAGCTCTTGTCAAAGGTGAGTGTGACTAGGTGGGTGTTATTCCGTCTCCTGCGGCAGATTTGCATTAGTTTGAGTACCCACATCAATTGCTCCTAGAATTGATAAGAGAACAGGAAGGAGCTGACGAAGCACGGGCAGAATCTGATCTTCCGTCAGGTCTGCTTTAATGAACTCCGTGAAGACTTGCATTGCACCGTGAATAGAGTCGGTGGAGCCTGATGAAAGCAGGTTGATGAGTGAGCCAAGTAGATCGGGGTACTCATCGGGCCAATCGCAATTAGCTATGGAAGATAAAGTATGAGC
Source organism: Lepiota subincarnata (assembly GCA_023014305.1). Taxonomy (NCBI): domain Eukaryota; kingdom Fungi; phylum Basidiomycota; class Agaricomycetes; order Agaricales; family Agaricaceae; genus Lepiota; species Lepiota subincarnata. The sequence goes on along the minus strand of JAECYV010000001.1, from coordinate 401,494 downwards.
CTGGTAGCACAAGGTATGTCGGTCATATTGATTCAGCAGGAATACGCAAGATCTGGACGAACACAAAGTGACCGGATGCGACGATTAGAGTCAGACAGTCCCTGGAACACGGCCTGCCGAACCTGGCTTTTGATCTGTACCACTAGAATAAGCTGAAGGAAATGACTAGCTCGAAATGGATGCACTTCAGGTGGTGGAGCAGAGCCTCGGAAAGCAGGAAAGTAGGGCGACCACCGCTCTTTCACGTATTTGCGTAGGGCAATACTTGCCGAGTACTGGTCCCTCAGATAAGGGGAAAGCGCGTTGAATGACGGTTCAAACTAGATCACATATCTGTCTCAAAGAGATCTCTGCATCCTGGGCGAGAATGATCTGCGCCAACACGATGCTAGTATCTTATCACGCGTCAGCCATGCCCGAAAGCAGTCCCAGCATGAAACGCATACTGGTGTTTCCAAAGGATTCCGCGAGCTTCAGCTCCGCCTCAACACGAGTATTGGTATCAGGATTGAGCGTAGCAGACAAAATACCGGAAATTTGAGTTGTGGAGGCCATGGTCAAAGTTTTTGCACGTGCAGTCGTGTAGATTTACTAGCATGTCCAAAAGAGGCATACCAAAACAAGACCCTACACCGACTCCATAACAAATTACAATTCATCTCCAATGGTTGTTGGTACAAAACACGATTCTCGTGAAAAAAACGCATGTATATTTCTTCGGAGCTACACCACCAGTCTCCCGGTCGGAACGAGCTTGAAAGAATCCGGACGGCAGGCTAACCTGGGACAAATTGATGGGACTTCACTTATAAATGTCTCCCTGAGAGCTCCTCACCCCTTTCAGCACCCCCACGCATCATGGCCCAAGTAGAGCACTCTGAGGCTTTGGCACAGGGCAGGAAACGACCTAGGACCTCTGATACTACGACAGTCGAGGTTTTTCCTCACAACTCGGCCTTTCTTGCCAATCATGGCCCGAGGGCGAAGCGGCGGAAGCAAGGCAAACTCGCTTCACTGATGGGTTTGCCGGTAGACGTATTATTTGAGGTAGGCTGGGAGGCTGCCTGCTTATGTGTTCCTAGTGACTTAGTAGTATTAGATTTTAGGCCACCTCACTCCCTGCGATCTCCTAAAGCTTGCTCGGGTCACAAAGACCTTCCGTCAGGTCCTGATGAGCCGCTCATCTATCACGGTCTGGATACAAGCGCGGACAAATGTCCCAGGCCTACCCGACTGCCCAAAAGACATGAGCGAACCTGCATACGCCAACCTTGCCTTTTCGCCGCATTGCCATGCGAGTACAGACCTTTCATGAATGCTGTATTGGACTCGAACATTCGCCTAGTTCTGTTCATGTCCCAACATCCGGAACATTGACTGGGAGCTCAGAGTGCGCACTTGTGCTTCCTGCACCAGGACTGCGTAAGTGGCTGATCTCCCGACTTCGACGGGATAAGTGTAGGTTGACGGTAGACTAGGATTGAACAAATCGGGCTCTCCCACCTGTGGCAAAAGCCCAGCTACACCCTCATCCCGACAAAGACAACATGTAAGCATACTTATACCTGCGTATACACTTGCGTATCCATTTTTTCCAGACAGCGCCCGCAAGCCTAGGGTGTTCTTCCTTAAATCTCAGTATGACTGGGTGGAAGAGCAACTTCGAAACTTGGACCCTACGCAAACCGACATTTTTGTAAAAAAGCAACACCAGCGAGTCAGAAATCAAGCAGAGGTACCCCTGTTTCTTGTGCGGTGTAACAACTAAAGACATATTGGACACAGCATGCCGCCCTTTGTGAGAAATGGTCTCGTGAACAGGCCTTTGATCGATCGCAAGAACTGACCCGCTTAAAAAAGGAAAGGCAAGACGCGTAGGTCCCTGCAGGGTCATTAAATCGGTTCTACGAATAATTTGGTTTCTAGGATCGTTCACAAACTCCAAGAACTCGGGTGGGGCGAAGAGATTGAGAAAATCCAGTTTCCAGATTCCCTCTTGGACCATCCCCTCGCCAAGCAACCCCACAGATTGACCAATCGTAGTGAGTATCTTTGACCTCCTTGCGGAAGTGAGTTTGACCCATTGCCCCCCAGTCTGGGCGAACATCAAAGTGTCACTGATTAAGCACATGGAGTCCATACGCGCTAAGAGACTCTATCGTGAACGCCAACAGCTCATGTACAGGCGGCGACGCGTGGTCTCTATACTGTTTAGTGGATATAAGCACGCCCAACTCCCCAGTGTCGAGCAGATACCCGAGCCTGCGGATTACTTGGATTTTGAGCCAATAAGGGCATTCATAGAGCAACCTTCTGACAAAGAGCTCTCCCTGGAGATACTGATTAACCTTAAAGCTTGCATACCCAGCCTCGTCCTGGAGTGGCACAACARACTTCAGCAGGATTTTATTCGTGAATGGGCTTTCGATGATGACTGGGGTATGTGGGTGAATGCGTGTAGTGGGTGGAGAGATCTGTCATCTTTAGGGGTATATTAATATTTGGTTGATGCATCTCAACGGAGCGTGGTTTTTTCCTGTCTGTCGCCAGGTCGGGCATACCGCTGTGATCATCAAACTTTACCCTGGCTAGAATAGGCTTTCCTCTGTGTAACTTTCACCCTTTTGCTGCGCAAACACTTTGTTCATCTACTCAGAACAGTTTTCTCAATTTAACAACCGTACGAGGAGTATTGCAGCATTTTATTATAAATCTGGTAATGTCGATACTGACAGGCCAGCAACAGCGCTTGTGTTCTAGTTCTAGGTTGGCAAATCTGTCTGGCTCAATATTATTTGGAACCACGGCATCCCATCCTCTCAGTGCATGTGGGAATATATTGGCCTAGTCAGCTAAATAGTCTGAAAATCCTCCAACTGTTTTTATCACCGGCAACCCCATGCGCAGCCGATTAACGGACACAGCTGAGCTGAGCTGAGCCCGCTTTCTTTCAAACTGAGTTATCTGACTCGGCTTCTGCCCGCACTGATAGAGGCCCAGCCATCAGCAGACTACTAAAAGTGAATAAAATTTCTGCTTGGCATTTCGACTGCGGAAAGTCATCAGATACGAGGCAGCCAAACTCACTGCTCGAGATGGCATCCAATATTGCTGCCCTAGGGCTACTCACGTTACCCGTCAAGGCCAGTAGTACGTTCAGTGTTCTAGGCCCTTTCTTCCAGAGCTTGGGACAAGAGCCTACAGCGATGACTTGATAGTACGCAGTTTGCAAGTTATTTGGCTCGGAGTCGCGATATGACAGCTTGTTCACCACTCAAGCCTCATGTGCTACGATAGAGCCATCCGACTTACATTGTCGGGGGGAGGACCACACTGGATCCAATTACCCTTTCGCTTGCGTGCAATTKAACAGCCATGACAAATTCAGCCACTGAATCGTCGATCCAGCCGTTAATGGACAGTTATGAGTGCTTTGATGGGGTAGGCCATTATGCTGCCCCCATTTAGCGCTTTTTTTTTTTTTTTTTTGAAGTCCACAGGGTCTGATCGCTCTTAGAAAGGCTATATTCTCTGATAAAGCAGAGTAGCCGAATTGATCGACTTTGATGATCTTTCTTAGTTTTCCGCTGGGGAAATGCGGATTTCGTCGGTTTGCTCCAGCATTCAACTTTCATTTCCTATTGAGATTTTTCTACTTTTGTGCGGGACATGCTCTCGATGGACATATCTGTGCGCTTTGGAGCTACTGTTGGGAACGTCCATCTCTAGAATTGGGGTGCTTTATTGTGGGCTTRTACTAGTGATGCTCCATTATTCTGCCGACAGTGTCGATGATCAAATATATCGCATGGTCACTGTAAGAACTACATCTAAAAAGATAAATCTACTCCGTCCTTGCCCAAATCCCACTCCCTCACGGCCCCACGCTTCGTATACTCAATATCCATTAGACTACTTCCGCTTGCGCTAATGATGCTACTCTTCTCCTTCTCCTTCCCTTTCCCTTTTTTGTCCTTTTTATCCAGCAAACCCAATCGCTCCAACGCTTTCTTATCCTCCCTGTCCTGCTTCCTGAGTCTGATCAGCTCGAGCATCGCGTCCCAGCCCTCAAACTCAGCATCGTTGATGAGCCCCGTTGCAGGAACATTAGGTGTTGCGCTGAGAGGCGCAACGTCCAAACGGGGGTCATAATGTTCTTCAAAGTACTTATCCATTTTAGAAGGTAAATTAGGCGGCGGTGGTGGGGGTCCTAGGAGCGGCGAAGAGGAGCTCGACGAGGGAGACATACTCCGCGTGTGCGAAGAGCTGCGAGAAGGGGGCATTGGGATACCAAGTTTGTTTCGGGGAGGTGTTGGGCCGACACTATGAGTGCGGTGGCTTTGGCTCTCACTTCGGCCCCCATTTTGGCTTCTACCCCGAGCTCTGTCGCGGTGGGTTGGTGTGTGTGAGGATGACTTCTCGGTAGGGAGGTCGTCCGCTTTCGTTGTGGCCGAGGATTTGAGTTTTCGCCGCAATTCGGCCTCACGCGTCCCCATGTCGTCTCGCCGGTCGTTTTCTTCGCGTAGATCATCTAGTGCATATTTCATTTCCTTTTTGTTGTCGCCCACTGTCCTTGGCGAACGGGACCGACGCCGATGGTGACGAGAACTTGAGCGCCTCCGCCGCCCAGAAGAGTCTTTCCGACTTGGACTTTGGCTGCGTCGCCGGCGCTCCCTATGCCTATCCTCGTTGACATCTTTCCGGCGTCTTGGAGATGAACTCCTATCTCTTCGCCGTCTCCGTCTTTGATCTTCTTCACCCTTGTGTCCATCGTCAGTATCTTCACCGTCCCTTCGCTGAGCGGTCTTTTCGCGGCTCCGGCTCCTTTCTTGCTCCCTGCCATCCCTCTTCTCCTGAGATCTTCTCTTCCTCCTTTCCCCTTCGCCCTCACTCCCCGATGCACTTTTCCCATCCCAACTTTCCCAGCTCCTAAGCTTTCTCTTCCGTCTCTCCTTCTCTCGATCCGCGGTCCGCCCGTTCCACCGGTCCCAGCCATCTTCCGTCTCTCCCTCTCTCTCCTCTCTCCAAGACCTTGAGTGAGAGTGCGACGACGAAGCCCGTGAGTGCCTGGAGTTTCCACCTTTCCTCGCCCGGACAGCTTCCTCCGCTCGTGCTCTCCGTTCCCTCTTCTCTTCTTCCCGTCTTGCCTGCTTGATTTCTTCCGCGGCCTGTGCTTGTGCACGAAGGATCGCTTTGTTATGATCGTCAGTACTTCGTATGATGGACGACAGGAACCGTTTGTTTGTTCTCGGAGCATTTGAATCTTGTCTATAAGAAGGTATTTAGCCAGGGTAGGGAAAATGAAGGATGTATGTATACATACAGGTTGCTCGCGATATAGGCTCGAATACCCTGCTGGCTGTATTTTTCCGCCTTCTTCTTGGCCTCCCTGAGGATGAGCTCTGCTACGTGCCTGTCGAGGTCTTCGTCGGTGACAGTAGGCGAGAGGGAGGTGCCCATGGATGCGCGGACGAGGTTGGAGACGACGGAGGATAATGTGTTGTCATTTTGGCTGGGTGATTTTGTGTTTGGATTGGTGGTTGAGGAGGATGATGACATGTCCAGGGACGTTGAATTGGACTGGACGTGGGTTGGGAGAGTTGGTCTCGTGTTTGCATGTGTTTACATTATCTCTCACAACACTCGGTTTCTTGGAATCACCTTGGGGGCTACGGTGTCGCGCTCACAAGTGCCGTACGTGCGGAAAGCCTCACGGAGTCCTCGAGCTTGACAAAACGAAGTTCGAACACGCAACACAGAAGATCGAACTCTTCGGGGTCGCCGCCAACTCCCAGTTGGGGCGATTCCTTTATCCCGCCGCATTCCTTGTCTTTCCTTTGTCCTTCTGGAATTTCGATAATTTAATAGCTAGTTATTGAAACCCGGCCCCTTAACACCCCAGAGTATTATAGTACTCGAGTCCCCCGCATACTCGTGTTTGTCTTCGACGACGCTCATAACTTTACTATGTATAGTAGAGGCTTCCGCGCCCTCGATGATGATCGGTGATCTTTGTAAATGGGAAGGACCCTTATTCTAAAGTATCCGGTTCTTCTAGATATTGCCGTCAGATAGCCTCCGCCAGTGTGAAATTGATGCGTCAAGATATTTTGGGCCCCACATCTTCAAAGTCAATACTTGCAGTGCTGTACATGAGGCCTGCCAGGTTGGACGGAGCTCTCTTTTGTTTGSTGTCGTCATATTTCAGGCGTGCAGCATTCTTGGGCTGGGAGGGATTGGAAGCCAAAGACGTGATGATGCTATTTTTCGGATCCAAGGATTCAAGAACAAAAAAAACTTTGGAGTGGGACCTCGGCGGTTGAGTCTTGAAATGGCGTCAGTCATATTATTGTTCTCTACACATTGTATCAGTAGCTCTATACCGGTATGGGCTCATTAGAGGATGTGCCACTTGTTTTGTTCACGGTCCGACGACGCGAAYAGGACGGAACAATAAGCCAGTGGATTGTCTGGCACTAATGATCATACATGTCCAGAAACCAACCCCGGTTAGCACCTCCTACCTGGAAGAGGCTGAGGCTTTCAACCGGCCCACTGGTACAGGTCGGCGACAGCCATGATCAACGTCAGCTGAGCCCACACACGTACATTGCCTGTACTTAGTACGTATCCTGTGCCAGCCATCATCAACAATGTTGTTGACGCATGAGGAAAAACAAAAATAACACAACCCCCACAGCCTCAAGCTACAGCTATTGCAGGGCCACAGCCCGAGAATTGCGCAGAGCTTCGCCTTCACGTAAATGTTCGAGGGGGGTTATACACGACGCACATTGAGCGCGTTCGGGAGCGTGGCCTATATACAGCATCTCGAGGGGTTCTTCCGACAGCTGGGAAGGGCAAGCAGCTGCGGCTTAACCCCTTCTATTATCATCGTCATCAATGGCATGGTGGAACATTCAGATCTCTGACAGGCTTACACGACCTCTATGATGGGGGTGCATCATGACAAATGAAAAACGTATCTGTCATATAAACATCTGCTTGTTGTCAACGGAAATGAATGGAGTCAGTGGTGGTTCTGTACTGCTCACACCCCCCATCCATGTGAAAGATCTTGTTGCTGGACCGAGTGCTGGACTGATGGGTGGTCGCCGAGAATGGAGGGTGGCTAGGCGAAGCGGTCGGTGGGAAAAGACGAAAGACAAAAAGAAAATAGACTTTTGACGCTGGAGTGATTCAAGCCAAATTTCCCCTTCATGCCGAGCTAGGGGGCACGGGTATCGACGGCGGCTATAGCGAGGAGTCATTATGAGCGTGTCCTGGCTGGATGGACAAAGCACCTGAGCACACCATATCCCCGTGTCAACACCTGGGGTTTCGTAAGGTTACGTCCAGGTTCTAGGGGAGTGGAGGATAGATAGGCGGGAGGACGAACACGAAATCAGGGTAGCCGGAGAGCGCGAGGCAGACTCGCGATTGGCTTTAGGCTAAGAACTTTGCGGTCGTAAACTGGATCTGTGGCGACAGCTGCCGCGAGAGAATAGTTCAAGGTAAGCCCCGTGAATTGAGGAAGAGGAGGGGGATGTGTCATGCGAAAACGAGCCCGATATCCGAGGGAACAATAATGGTCGGCAATGGAAAAAGTCTGCATTCCAGTCCATCCGCCCATCCCTGTGTCTTGATTGGTCCTTTGTTTCATTCCTCTGGAATCGTATATATACATAAAACTCCTCCCGCTACGCTATGTCCTCCCCCTGCCCCCTCTCCTAATGACCCTTGCCAACTCTTTACCCCTTGAGCTCGTCCATGCCATTCTCGAGGCCGACTATCACGTCTCCTCCGGCGAACCTGACCGGCGCTTTCTGAAGTCGTGCAGCCTCGTCTGTCGCGCATGGTCAACACCAGCACAACGTCTCCTTTTTACCAACGTCGTCCTCCATTCCGAACGCGACTTTCACTCCTTCCGCAGCGTCCCTCCCCAGTCCCCGCTAGCCAATGCCGTCCGCACGCTCCGTGTCATTCTCGACAATAATCAGCCTGATGGCCTTCGCCAATACCACCTGGCCTCTGCCGTTGCGCTCTGTCCCAGGCTGGACAGCATTGCACTGTCGCTCTTTGGAAATGACTCGCTCGACGACGAACACGGCAACAAGGACACCGTCAACAGCGGAATCATTGACTCGGACATTCAAAGACTCGGCGTGACTGTTCCGCTTCCCCCGATCCTCCGGCGTCCCGAAAGCTCCTCCCTTGCCGAGGCGCTCGACAACTCACCGATCACCTCATTCCACCTCAACAACTGGTCCCCAAACTCTCATTCCCTCGTACCCCTCCTCACCTCACTACCCACAATCAAACTCTTGTCTATTGCCGGTACCCCGCCCCCCGCCCCTGCGACCATCTTTCCTAGATGCAGCGTAAATTTGACTCATCTGCGCATCAATTTCCAGCAATCCCCTTCCGTTGAGTTCCTCAAATGGCTACTTGACAACTCGGGGGATACGTTGAAAGCGCTTGACATCCAGCGTCTTTCCGATTCGGACGCCTCCATTGGGCTACTGGATCATCTTACGGCGACATATGGTTCTACACTCCGATCTCTTGTTTTACCCTCTTGCGGAACTCCTACCGGGCTCAAGCACTTTCAGCGGTGTACGGATTTGCGATCTGTTGCGTTCTGCACGCCTAATGTGATCTCCGCGGTGTTCGCTCATCTCCTTGCGGGTGCTCTGCAGCCCCCGCTGGAGCAAATGTACATCTGCGTGGACAAGAATACCGCACTTTCACCAATCATCGAATTCGCGAGGAATAAGGAGAGCTTGAAGTCACTTGTTGTATGTCTCTGGGAGGACGSCTTGAGGCAGAAATTGAGGCTCTGGGGGTCGCTGAAGATGGCTTGTGCCATGAATGGTGTTGAGTTGAAGACTGTGGACAGGACGGATGATTACAAGTCTCTGATTGTACGTTTATTTCCTTGGCATCTGGCTACACATAACTGACAATTACTCGTAGAAATCTGATTGGGAGAGGGTTTGAGATCCTCCCCTCCTGCTCCATTATATTCGTCTTGTTAATATTTTTCTGCTTTTGATCAATCACATCATCCCAAATCAACTCCATTGCAATTTATTCATGTTAATAGACAACCATCATTCATGCCCCTATTCATATTCAACCCTGCAATAAGTTCATTTGTAGTGATATTACTACATTCGCCTTCTTACACGTTATTATCTTGTTCTGCGCATAATTTAGTCGAATACAACTCATGGGCATGGTGTGGGCGTGTTGACAATATTCACGCGCTTTCACACCAGCCTTTGTTTGCTGTACAACAATGGGTAAAAATACTGTATCAATACATGTATATACTCGGCACCGGTTTCGAGTTTCACCGTAGTGATAACACCGACGCGCCGACGACAAACCTTTGCGCCCACGCTCGAGTCGCTGACGACCGTACCTGAATGTTACACATATTATTATGTTCCTGTGCCGAGGCAAAAATAACCAATTGATTAGTGAAACATTGTACGTAGGTAAGACACCCCGGTATCATAGGCACCRCCCATGCATCTAATACCAGACTTATGCATTCTCATGCTCTGGGAGCTGGGAATATCAGCATAGAGTCGGGAGTGACTAGCCAACTCAAAAGTCTCTTTATTGGGAAAGGTAAATTTATCCCCGGCAAGACTMCCCGCCTCTTCAAAATGGGCTGTTCCGAGAAAATCTCTCATGCACAGAACTTTATGGGCTTGAGTGTTTGTTCTGTCACCGAATTCAACGCACTTGCCCGAGTTCCTCTCATCAGTCCACATGGCAGCAACAGAGGGTGGCGCCCCGGAGATCTCGAAATACGGTATTGTATAACTCCGCAAGGAAACCCGAAAAACATGGTCGTCCATTTCCATTGTAATCCGGCGTTGAATGGGGGGGTTGGGGGAACAAGTACGGACTTGTCCTTGTTTTTGTGCCTTGTGCCGGCAATGTCCGCCCTCGACCATCTTGGGTGATTCTAAATTTACCACAAGGAAACAATATCGATTGCCAAGGCAGTAACAAGTCGAGATAACTTTGTTCTGCGTCCTGGAGATTGTGCTGCCTTTTACTCCTCTTCGCTTTCCTCTTCCTCCTCCTCCCTCTCCTCCTCGTTATCTTCGTCCTCGCCCAGCAATTTCTGGAGTTTCTCAAAATCCGTCTTTGACTCTAGCCATTTTTCGTCTTGCGCCTTATCAATTCTCACCCCATACACTCCTTCAACCAAAGCCCTCCTCAAGAACGGCCCAAAAATCTCAAAGAACGCGCGTCCGATAGCCATAACCACCTTCCCTTCCCTCGTCCTTTCTTTCTCTTTCTCACCCCCTACATCATCCTCGCTCGTCACTAATGCGACGACGGCCTTGAGATAATTCAACAACCCCGCTGCGCCTCGACCCAACACAATCTCATCCAACATCCTCAGCAGTTCATTGACACCTTCTGCACTCGGCTTCACATCAGCGCTACCGTTCAGACTTGCAGCATTTCCGTTGGTTGTAGTAGCATTTGCGATCTGGGAGTTTCTGGGAACAACTAACCGTAGACCATTCAATACGCCCAGTACAGCATTCGTCAGCTCCGCAATAGGTGGGTACGAGGCGAGTATTTGGGGAGGGATATGAGGGGGCCCACTGGACGTCCGCTGTTTTGAGGATGGAAGAGGTGGTGGAGATGTGACGAGTGATGGTARAACGAGCCACTTGGATGGCAGTTCCGCGGGTGCTGTGGTAGTCCTGCTTGAGGACGCCGAAGCAGTTTTGACGCCATTCTTGGCTGTCGTTCCGCGAGCCTTTTCTATTCTTCCTATCCACTTCTCTGTCGCACTCTCAAAATCACGTTGTACTATTGCCAGAATAGCGGAGGGGAAGATTCCGCCACCACCCAAAAGAGTACATCGAAAGTCCAATCCGAGTCGTGCAAATGCAGTAGAGCAGTAAGTGAGTTGAGTCAAAAGAGAGGGTAAATGAGAGAGGGTTAAGAGGGGCATGGATGGTTTGAGGACGGCAAAGAGGTGGGTCGTGAGTGCGCGTGTCGAATAGGACCTTAGTAGTGTATGTAGTCGAGAGAGCTGGTCCTCGTCATGAGGATCGTTGGAGGTTTCAGATGCTGACGCAGTTGAGCGGCGCTCGAGGAATATTGTCGAATATTGGGTTATGATGTCGTAAACACCCTCTCGCCACGCATCGATGTATTTCTTGAGATAGCGGGCCATATCCTCCTTTTCCCGATCATCCAACTCTTTCCCCTTCCCTTTCGCCTTGGCCCTGTTTTGTGAGCTCCCCAGCCCGCCATCGCTCTGGGTATCACCGCCGGTTTCATTAGTGGTGGCCTGTTTTACAAGGCGTTGGCAATCCTTCCTGCTCGGCTCCAAAATCGACTTCAAACAAGACTCTCTGCCGACCAGAAACGCTAACGCGAGTTGTTCCTCACTTGAAGGCTCCTCATACCGACTTCTCGTAGGAGTGACTTGATGAACAAGCGAAGGCGGTCTGTGGTGATGCTGAACAAAACAGGGCCCAATAGTTCCCGATCCAAAGGCATCCATTTTTCTAAGGAAATTTACAGCCTTCCATAGTGCAGGTAGCTTTCTGCTGGGATCATACAGCGTTGCAAGTAGCGACAAGTGCATTTGGGTAATCGAGTGCTGTACTTCCGAGAGAACAGATGTCAGAATGGCGGGAGGTGAAGACTTGTCTTTGCTCTTGTCATGATTGGCCTTGTGAAAGGACGAAGCCAGTGTGGCGACGTGTGAAGCAAGGGAGAGTGCCTCCCCAAAGTAACCATTCCGCACGCAGGTGTCGATAAGGACAGGTATATCGAGGAGATCCCTGATCTTCTCGTGTTGCTCCAGGACGACGCGAGCCTTGTTCCGTTCTTGTAGGACGGGTTCTGTGGATCCCTTCCATGCGCTCGTGCTTTCTTCAAGTGCTGGAATACTCGAGTCGAGCAGGCTACTGAGAGACGAGGAAAGGGACTCGAGGGAAGAGGTGAGAGCGGTGGTAGTGTTGTGGAGGGAGACAAAGGCTGGGTAAGAGGTGTGTGTGAGGGTCGTTAGGCTGGAGGTGAGATGATGGGATTGTGTTTGTAGCGATATTGGCTCTTGAAGTAGTTCTGAGAGTGGAAGGGTTGCGAGGTGTGATAGATAGCCTCTCGAGGCAGGGGTGGTAAGGAGATGAGGAGAGGGTTGTTGCTCAGTGAGGATGTCGACCAGAGGTGACACCTCTGCTAAACGAGACGCGACAACCTGTGGTATTTGCTCCATTCTCCTGTGCAAAGAGGGTCATTCCAGATCTGTCGGGCGAGTTGGCTGGTCACTTACCCTTGAATGCGCGCGACTGGACTGCTTACGTGAGCATCACACCCTCGACTTTTTACTTGCAGGAGTTTAAGCTGGGCTGTACCGGATCTTTCGTTGCTGGAAACCTGCCGCGACGTGTCCCTCAATTTACCTTCATAATACCAACGGCGATCGCCATCGCCCTCTTGTCACTTCTGTGAGACCCAACTACATAGCTCGTTCATACATCTACTGGTGAAATATATCGCAACATCACCCATTGTAACTCCTACGCTGCTTCTGCCACGTCCCAAGGTTCCCTGCTTCTTCTTGATCCATCTGTATCTCTGGTGCCAACCCCTATGATGTCGCGATCGCAGACATGTATGCAGTCAAACTAACAAACCGCCAACTCCTATACACCTGTCTGCTTTAGTGTCGGAACGAGAATGGGCACAATATTCTGTACGCAAGAGCCACTTTCCTCAAGGCTTTTCTTCCACGTCTGGCGCTTCCGGAACGATTGCAGGTGGCCTCTAGACAGGGTGGTAAGGGGGGGATTTGGAGCCCCTCACACCGATTTGGAAATCGAATTGCCAGAATTTTGGCACCCGGCTCAACCAGTAGTTTGTAGGACAACACGCTTTCAGGATCAAGCGACATGCCCCTAAACAGCTCTGCTTGAACGTATTTTAATCTCGAGGGTGCTACTCCCTCCTTTTCAGCTCCATGGTTCTCGTCACCGAAAAAGCCTTCCGACTTATTACGCGCTCATGTCTTGTCTCTTTTCTGCTCTATGTTGCCACCCAACTCCACGTGCAAACGAATAACCACCAGCCGGATGGAAAACCATACTACCCTCACTCTGTCGCCCTCTTTTCGTTTTTCATCGCACAGGCTCTTCTGCAGGCATCCTGGCTCCGTAACTTGTTCCTCAGCCAACCAATTCCACAGGTTGATCTCGCTCTAATACGCGCCGGAGACGAAGAGATTGCCCTTGGCTCTGCCGAATTCCCACCACAGGAGGTGGTGGTCAATTCTGCGCAGATGTCATATGTCCCGTTCTATATCGCTACGAACATATTCCTAGGTAAGCCACTTTCATACGATCCTCGAGAGGCGAAAATCTCATCCGCATATACAGCATGTGCCAGCGTGTTTTGGATGCACGGGCGATTTGCGGGATCGCAGGTGTTGCTCATCTGTGGCATGGCCTCTCAGTTATATGCGGTCTTTATCCTATTCAGCAGCTCCGGGCGCTACAGTATGTCCAGAAAGAATCTCCTCACGCATATAGTCGTCAAGTCAGCCACGGGCCTAGAGATACTGTACGTGTGGAAGGGCTGGGGAACTATTGATGTGAGTTTGCCAGGTTTAAGGCGATTAGGGGCCCTTATTCGTTCTTATCAGAATAACCTGACCCCCCCGACTTCCGAGCTGATTCAAAGCGCTATAATATGTCTTCTCCTGGTCAGTCTCATCAATCATGTGCAGCCCGCCGTTCTTACATTCCGTGGAAGACAATTGCATCAGGACCCGATCCCACCTTGGGGCTTTGCATGATCTTCAACCTTGTTGCCCTCTTTTATGGGCCTGGGTCCAGCTACGTATGGCGGCGGGCGTTCCTGTGGGATATCGGAATCATAGCCATTACAATTGCTACTGACTTATTCACGGCAAAGAAACGGGGTATTTGCCTCATACGAGATGATACGTCCATGCCGCCTTCAGATCACCCCAGTCCCTGGGAGGAGAGGGAAGTCAAAAACTATATGTAATCAACTCTTGGTATGAACTTGTCGAACCTAACCACAAAATCATCAAATCTTTGTCTGTCTTACGACTGATACTCTTTATACGAAGGAGGGGGAGTCGTGTAAGTTGTGCAAGTTGTGGTCGTGCTCGCGGAGAACGGCCGATCAAAACCTCGATCTAGTGGCCTTGTCGAATCTCCGGCGCTTTGAATCTGGTTCATTCGGGCTCGTTTAACACCCGACAGCTGGCCCGTTCCAGCCAAGTTCGTAAACCCCCGCAGCCCCGCATCCAATTGCACTGTCGACCCATGGACATTTCTAGTTTCCCACATCACTGGTTCAACGGGAACCACAGGGTCACGGAATGGGTCCTCTGCTAATAGATCACCGTTTCCTAGTTCTTGGTCAAGAACATACGGTGGGTTGATTAAGAGTATACGTCCTTCGGTGGGAGTGTCACTTAAAATGGCACGATGTCTAGGGGAAAAGTTGACTAGGGCAGGCGACTGAAGGTCTCGACTTATTCCTCGGGATCTCTTGCGCCTAGCCACGAGGCAGGAGAGCAACAGAGCCAAAACCAGAATGGTCACGACGGCTCCTACGACCCCTCCGATAACCGCCTTGTGTTGTCTAGTATTCGTGCTGCCTCAAAGATTAGGAGCGGGAATTACTCTGAGAAAGGATGAGGCAGACCTGGTAGTGCCAATCTGAGTGGCGACTGCGGTGGTCGTGGTGAGCGTCYGAGTGCCCGATGTCACGATGCTGCTGACTTGGATCTCGCCGTCGGGCAATGTTCTAGTAATTGCCGTTGTGAAGATGCCGACGGTTGTCAACGTCGTTGTAATCTCAACACTGCTGAATGCCGTCGAGGCGTCGCCGACACTGTGGTCACCACCCGCAAGAACTGCAGAAACGGAGGCGATGGTGGAACTACAACAAATGTTAAAACCTCGACAGACATATGTGAACGGTACACCTACGGCRCTTCATCTGGCAACGGCTCATTTCCATTGACCGGACTTGTCGTTGGCGCTGGCTGGGATGTAATGGGACCAGGGGGCGTTTGCGGAACAATTATCGGTGGGGCGTTTGGAGCGGTAGTCGGTCTGGGTGTGTTTTGTGGCTGGAGAGTTGGTTTGGGCGTATTCACTGGTYTACCAGGTGGAGTTGGCCTAGGCGCACTYGGCGGTCGGGGAGGCGTTGTCCGAGAACATATTGGCGGTGCCTTGCCTTTAGAACCCTCTTTGATAACATTCGGTACTGATTGGAAAGGTCGAATGGAGGAGACGGGGACCAAGGGTGATGATACCACGCTGCGAACCGATGATTGGCTGGCACTTTTTGA
>JAECYV010000001.1:359208-378688 GCA_023014305.1 Lepiota subincarnata | reverse complement strand
TTTTTTTTTTTCACCAATCCCCATCTGGAATCGGTTGGAAGAAGTCCTAAGGTTCCCCAAGGAGTGTCCCAAACTAGTGACAAGAACGCAAGAACGCAATGCGGGCGGAAACCAGCAGAGCTTATACTGTGCAACTGTACGGAACACAACAAGTTTCGGAAAGATACTATAAATGTATATTGGAGAACAAAAGCGTCTACGGAGGGGACTAGCCGGTTCAGAGTCATGAAGACGAGGTTTACACTTGCTAGGTGGGTCGCACACCAAGCTTCCGTGCAGTCCTCTGTCGGCCAAAATGCTCGTAAGCCCATGCGTTGTTGGACAGTCGTCCATCTCATTGTCATAATATGTGTGCAAATAGAGATTGGCAAAGGGTACTCCCTAATAATGTAGTTCCGATATCAAGCAGTGGACGAGCGGGCCGCTACTGTTTTTTATTTTTGTTTTTGTTTTTGTTTTTGTTTTTGTTTTTGTTTTTTTTTTTACACATTCGCACATATCTACATTTAAGTGGCGAGAATGATACAACGTAGACTCTGAAAGGCTCTAGCATCCAGCAACACCGCGTGGGCTCATGCAACATCACCACATTATCCCAAGATATTCGTGCAAGTGGGGCGCCGGATGCAGAGGATGGGCTCTTCTATACTCGCTCTCTGAGACATATATTTTACCATACCAGTAGAATGTTCCTGTCATATCCCTGGACCGTCATGATTGCCTCGTCTTTAATGTAGGTTTTGAGTTGGTAGAAAGCCCCTTTTATCATGCCCCTAAGCAAACCTCAACTCGCTGAACTCGGTTCCACCCGCAGGTTGCCACCGTACTGATAACTGGCGGATATGGAGCAGAACCCGGCAGGCTAGTATCGAACGAACTATGGTGTTGATACTATGGTGCTAAATCAGTTGCGTCGTAGTATAAGGGACGTGGATGCCAAACTCACCATACGAAGAGAAACATATTCTCTGGCTGTAACGCTATGTCAGATTAGATTGGATTTGAAGTTGCGCGGGATATTACAATTTTGAGTATCACGATAAACGTTGCAACGGAAATACCTAGAAACATGAATATGGTCAGTGGCCGAGTCTTAACTGGCCACAATTTATGAAACAGACAGAGCAGGTAGGCATAGAACATGATGCCTATGGCAGTGTTACCATCGATTCAAATAAAGGGATATTCCCTTACCTTCTGTATAAATGGCCCTTATCATTTCAGAGTTTGTAAGCACGCTGAACCTAGATGTATCTAGCTCGAACGTCAACAAGGGGCTCCAGAAGCTAACGCAAAGGAGAACATACACTCCATCCATGTTGGATAAACCATTAGACCCAGCATACCTATATTCAATTTGAACTCGTATCATGATCATATACAAAAATGATCAACAATGACCTACCGACATCATAGATCGCCTGACATATGAAATTTGTGAAGAGCTTCATGGACCCCTGTGTGATTACAAGGCAACCTCCGGAAGGCCGAACTGAAAAGTCTAGAAGGAATGATGAGGATGAGTTGACTGAGAAATGATGGGCCTACATTCAAGAGAGGCCAATATTCTATAATAGTTGAAGCTGGTATAGGTGAAGCTGCCCAGGCAGAAGGTGCACAGCACCGTGATGACAACCTTCTTCATCTTCCAAATAACACATACACGCATTGCTAGAATATCTGGAATGCCATGTCGATTGGTAAAAGACAGCAGCCATCACGAAGACTTACACTCTGCCATGGCGATTGCGACAACATAGATGGCTACAGAATAGAGTAGGTTACCAGCTAGTAAGCCACTTCACAGTGTGATGTAACACACCTCCAATTGTTTGGAATAGTGGTTTGCACGCGTTGGCACGACCAATGCCGTGCAGGCCTGATAAAAAAAGGTGCAGGTGAGAACGTGCCAGAACCAATATAGAGGTTGTGTCTTACGGAGGTAGAGCAAGATAAACTCAATAATGGGAGTGTATCGGCTAAATAGGTACGCGACTTTCGTCAAGTTCCATCTTGATCCCCAAACTAAGTCCACTTCGAGGTCAAGAGTGATCATCCACTCAAACAGCTGCAACCCTGATATTTACTCAGAGTATCTACAGCGAGAAAATGCATTTTACTAACCACAATAGTAGCCGACGCCACTGGTATCATTGAGTAACAATCATGAAGTGGAGGAAGCGGTACGAACTCTCAATATACTACAAAAATGATAAATTTGAGAATGAATGCTCTTTGGCTCAACTTACCCTCTCAATTAGCAAAAGGCGGATAACTTCTGGTACTTTCGGGCCAAGGTCCATCTCGGAGACTTGAGAAACTCTGATGATTAGGACTGGGGGGAGGGGCAGGTAAGTGAGAGGGGGGGGGGGTTACTGATAGGTTATGATAGGAGGTGATTCTTCGAATCGCTATATAACATTCCCAGATGGGTTCGACCAGGCATATATCAACGGGAACCGAGTAGGAAAGGACATGATGTATATGACATGTCCGACTGCTCTTCAGCCATGGAGTATGAAAAGTAAAAACACTAAGCTTCAGAACGTCCATCCAAACAATGATGGCTGTTTCCTTGCGGGTACCTTAGTGTAATAGATGGATCTGATCATCACGAGTGACTTAAATAGAATCTCAGTTCAAATTTCATATCTGGATTTACGAGAACATCTACAGTACTGCAAGTGTCACAGTTTCCATAAATCACCAGTCATCCCAATTGTCCTCATTGATCGGCTGCTCATCTGAGAGTGTAGCCTCGATGACCTCAAAACTTGTATCCCCTTCTTCCAATTCGTCTAGTTGTCTCGTTTTCTGTACCTGTAGGAGAATATTATGTTAGTTGTTACTGAGGAAGAATAGTAGACCCTACCCAGGCCATGGCCGCCATTGACACCTCCAAGATAGTAAAAAACTTCAGCACCAGAGCAGGGAGGCAGAGAACATGATACCTATAAAATTGTTACCATCGTTTCGAATGTAGGGATATCCCCTTACCTTCCGTATAAATAGCCCTCATCATGTCAGAGTTTTTGAGCACGCCAAACCTAGATGTATCTAGCTCAAACACCAACGGGGGGCTCTGGATGCTGTCGCAAAGGAGAACATACACTCCGTCCATGTCGGATAAACCAGTAGGCCCCGTACCTACGCTGAATTCAAACTCGCACAGCACGGTGATGACAACTTTCTTCAGCTTCCAAATGACACATACACGCATTGCTAGAATATCTGGAGTGCAATGTTGATTGGTAAAAGACAGTCGTTATGATGCAGAATTCTGATCTCTAGCTGTAACTGAGTTGGCCACACCTGCGTACTTGGGGGGGGGGAGATGTTTAATTATATTTGTGGTGCCTTCTCGACTTGTCAAGCCTCGGTACATTGCTACGTCATAGCACTCGGTGTTCATCTTTGTCGCTGACTACTCTTTATATGAAGGAGGGGGGCTCGTGTGAGATGTGGCCGTAGTCGAAGCAGATAGCATACGCTCAAGCCTTGAATCTGCAGGTTGGGTCGAGAAAATGTGTCTAATTTCGTCTAGTCAGGCCCGATCGGCATCCGAGAGCTGAGCTGAACGAGCTGAAGCATTTAACCTTTCGAGTTCCGCCTCCAGCCGTGTTGTCAAATCCTGAATATGGTCCAATGTAGTCCTAGGGTCCTGCACTCTTGCTTCAGGGGTTTCGGGATCACGAAAAGGGTCACTGGGATCCTCTGCCGATTCGCTACCTCTGCGGCTCTCAGTTACATGCCGAGCAGCGATCGGTTGGCCAGGCAAAGGTGCTCTTTCCCCTGATTGGTGCTTAGCAAGAGACGGGTCGCGTTGGGCTGAAGCACTGCTAAGAAAGGGGTGAGCAAGGGCCTGAGCGGTTGTGTTTGCCTGCCGGCGACGCCGGAACTTGCGTCGGAGAATGCAGAATGCGAGGAGGGCCACTATCAGGATAACTGTTGCTCCAATGAATCCTCCGACGACTGCCTTAATATCGGCCATTACTGTATCAGTACCTGAAATCGTGGTTGTTGGACTTAGACTTGACCGCACTCGCCATTTTCTAACCGACAACCGGTCACCTGATCTTTCAATACCATGTGTGGACCTGGACGCACATATAGGTGCTTGAACAGGGGACCTCATTGAGCTTGCTGTCTATTTACGATGGTTGTAGCGATGTGTCCATACTTGGGGCAGTAAAAATAAATAAGTATGCTTGCAGCGCCTTCTCGGCTTACCGAGTTCTCAGTACATCGGTACATCATCTATATGGCTAACTACTCTTTATACGAAGGAGGGCTTGTGTGGAATGTGGCCATGCTCAAAAAGGATAGTACACGCCCATATTTTGGGTCTGTGGGTACGGTCGAGAAAATGTGCCTAATTTCGTCGAGTCGAGCACGATCGGCATCCGAGAGCTGGCCCGATCGAGCTGAAGCACTCAACCTGCCGAGTTCTGCTTCCAGCTGTGTTGTCAAATTTTGAATGTGATCTAATGTAGTCCTTGGGCCCTGCATTGTTGCTTCGAAAATTTCGGGATCGCGAAAAGGGTCATTAGGGACCTCTGCTGAATCGTTATTTCTGCGGCTCTTGGTTTCATGTCGAGCAGAGTCTGGTTGACCAGACAAAGGTGCGTCTTTACCTGACTGTTGCTTAGCAAGGCATGGGTCGCGTTGGGCTGGGACACTGCCGAGAAAAGGGCATGCAAGGACCTGAGCAATTGTGTTTGCCTGCCGGCGACGCCGGAGAATGCAGAACACGAGGAAGGCTAGCACCACAATAACTGTGGCCCCAATGGCTCCTCCAATGATCGCCTTCGGCGGCCCAGTACTTGAGCTAAAGTGAAGTCAGAAGCGAGAATCATTCAGTAAATATTATCGACCGAACCTGACTGTGCCGATCTGAGTGGCGACCTGGGTGCTCGTGGTGAACGTCCGGGTGCCCGATGTTACGATACTGGTGACCTGAATCTGACCGTTGGGCAATGTCCTGGTCATGGACGTGGTGAAAACACCTTCGGTGACAAACGTCGTCGTGATCTCGACGCTGGTGAATGCTTTTGATGCGTCGCCAACAGGGCCGCCACCTGCACGGACTGCAGAAGGAGCAGGAGGGAGAGTGGAACTACTACAAGGGAAGTTTAGTGTAAAAAGGGGGAAGGAAAGTGATGGACCTACGGGGCTTCGTCGTGTAATGCCGAATTATCATCAGCAGGGCTTGTTGTCGATGTTTGCAAGGGTGTAACGGTACGACCTTGTGTCGTCTGGGTCACAGGTGGAAGAGCAGGTGCACCAGCGTGCCCGGGTGGTGAAAGGACTGACGTAGTGCGGGGGGGAGAAGGATTCGGTTTGGGGCCCTTAGGCAGTGTGTCTTTCGGGTGGCCTTCGGTAGGTTTAGGTTCAGGTGTAGGTTTCACCGGGTCTGGAAGTGGTGCGGGCGGAGCAGGTGTTGTAATAGGTGGGTCAGGTTTACTGCCACCACCACCGCCCTTTTCCCCTTTCCCATCTTTGCCACCGTATACGGGCCCCTGGGGAGGGTTTGGTTTGGGAGGTCCTGACGGCGGTTTTTTCTGCTGACCTGGACCTGGCTTAGGCGGAGGAACGGTTTGAATGATTACAGGTTCCTTGGCACTGCCGTTGCCGCTGGTCCCATTATTCCCGCCATTTGTGTTATTATTCCCATCGTTGTTTCTGTCGCCTTTCCTGCCATTTTTTCCACTTTCATTCCCACTGTTGTTCCCGCCATTCTTCCCATTGCTGTTCCCACTGTCGCCCTCGCCCTTGTTCCTGCCATGGCGCCTGCTGTTATTCACACCATTGTGCCTGCTGCTGTTCCTGTCATGGGGAGGGCTTGTTGTCGATGACTGCAGGGGAACAATAGTATGGGTTCGTGTCGCCCGGGTCACTGAAGGAAGTGCAGGGGTGCGAATTTGAGAGGTGGGCCAAACATTCTTAGGGTGTTCAGGCCTAGTGATGGTTAAGGGTGAGGGAGTCACGACTCACCAGTGGATGATTCCTAAATAAAGGCGTTAGCAAGTATGTCATAAGGGCCCAATACTTAAGGTAAGAAATAATCACCTTTGTGTTCTCAGACCCCTGACTAGAAAAGTGGGTGCCGCCGTAGAGGTTCTCAATAACCAGTGATATCAGTGCGTTTATCCATCAGCTGCGCTGAAGGAGAGCCGTACCTCAGTTCTGTTACAGTTGTTATCTCGTGGCGGCTAATAGCTGTGACCCGGCGGCGCGGATCTACAGTCTATGTCATTGTGAGCTCCGAAGGATTATAGGAGATAACACCGCCACTCACACCCATGTTTGACAGTTGACGCCCTTCTAAGGGAGCCACCAAAGGAACCTTCATCGCAAGGGGAAATAAAAATAAAAAGACAAAGTAAAATAAAATGAGAGAAAGTCCAAGAAAGCGAAACGAATGAATATAGGAACGAGCGTATATGGCAGCCGACTACAATGAGAGAGTCCTTGAACCGACTCTTTTTATGAGTTTTACGCTTGCATGGATTTTCTGATATTTGAGAACAGATCACTTTACCCTAGCCTGTGTTTGATTCGAGTTCTGACCGGCAGATTGTTGCAACCATCAAACGGTTGAACTGGATACTGGCGTTGAGATCTCAAGAAGCAGCACTGTTATTTGATCGGCCGAGACTATGAGACCCAAATTYCACTTAGTGTARCATAATCTAGTGCGCAGGAGTGGCATATCCTGCCCGGTTAATCAAAAGAGGCCCACGGTGAATGCTCAACTACTCGAACACCGAGCTTGACTTTTTTTGGTTCTGATSTTGCATTTAATAAAGCACCAACTCTTTCGAGAATCATTCAAAAAAATAGTGGAGCCAACCCTAGGTTCTCTCCCGTTTCGCTGCTGCATGTTTATCGCAATTCAGTAAAATAGGCACACAGCCGCCCAATATCATCAAGTCCAAAAGTAATCATAGAGTCCACGAAGTCTATAAATACGGCACAAGACACAGTGTTAAAACACAAGGTCGATCTTCTGTTTGAAAACGATAAATAAATAGGTATATGCAATCGGGGCCGAGCACTTACATGCGCGATACTGGAAGGAGACGACGAAGCTCTAGAGAGCCGGCGCACTGRCTTCCCCGCGCAGGCACGGAAAGAGGATRGAGAAGCMTGTTCTTAAYGGATAAACGTCTTGTAGAGGTCTGGTGTTGATCTGGCTCAGGTACAAGATAAGTGAAATTGCTGGTCATTAGCAAACGTTTCGAATCGTGGAGTGGTCCTTGCTACGGTTGCTGGCGATGTTCGCTTAGCGCCGTCCCCAAGCTCACGCGACATTTCGGATCCAGGGTATGTGGCATCAAGGGAACCGCCCAAGTCCCTTAACCGGTATCTGCCACCGTCGGAGGGGTTATGCCGGTCTGTAGTATACACACAACACTAATACTCCTGTTTCACCTACGAACTAGTAAAGAAAAATAATTGATATAACCAGCATCAGCTTAGCTGAGTATGGTAGGGTTCGCCTTGGGACATTCTCATTTCCTGTCCAATTCGCGGTATCGTATATTCCACATCTCTAAGAGCCAGCCCAAGCTGTAGAGGGAGGGCAGTATAGAACAAACTGAAATTCTCCTGGGCATCGGCCTTTCTCTCTCTCTTCGCTTTTCCTTCTATTATTGAACGTTAAACCAGGTTGAACCATATGGTTACCATTTAGCTCCACGCGCATACTTGAGGCGGTACAGATGATTGATTATGTTAATAGCACCTCMTCGGGTCAAGCTCTCGAGACATCGCTACATCATAGCACTGAATGATCATCTATCTGTATGGCTAACTACGCTTTATATGAYGGAGGAGGGCCCGYGTGGGATGTGGCCGTACTCAAAACAGATAGCRCGCGCTCAAGTCTTGGATCCGCGGGTACGGTCGAGAAAATGTGTCTTAYTTCGTCTAGTCGGGCCCGATCGGCATCCGAGAGCTGGCCTGAACGAGCTGAAGCACTTAACCTGCCGAGTTCTGCCTCCAGCTGTTCTGTCAATTCTTGAATGTGGTCCAACGTAGTCCTTGGGTCGTGTCTCCTTGCTTCAGGAGTTTCGGGATCACGAAAAGGGTCATTGGGAATCTCTGCCGATTCGTTACCTCTGTGGATCTCGATTTCGTGTTGGGTGGGGTCCGGTTGGTTAGACAAAGCTACCCCTTCCCCTGGTCGTTGCTTGGTAAGGGATGGGTCATGTTGGGCTGGGGCTTTTCCAAGGAAAGGACGGGCAAGGATCCGAGTGGTTGTGTTCGCCTGCCGGAGACGCCGGAGCTTGCGTCGGAGAATGCAAAACGCAAAGAGGGCCAATATCACAATAGCTGTTGCTCCAATGACTCCTCCGATGATCGCCTTCGGCGGCCCAGTACCTGAGCTAAAGTGAAGTCAGAAGGGAGAATCATTCAGTGAATTCCATCGACCGAACCTGACTGTGCCAATCTGAGTGGCGATCTCAGTGGTCGTGGTGAGCGTCCGGGTGCCCGAAGTTGTGATGGTGGTGACTTGAACCCGGCCATCGGGCAATGTCGTAGTCGTGGCCGTGGTGAAAACACCATCAGTGACAAACGTCGTCGTGACCTCGACGGTGGTGAATGCTTTTGAAGCGTCGCCAACAGGGCCACCACCTGCACGGATTGCGGAAGGAACCGGAGGGGGAGTGGAACTACTACAAGGGAAGTTTAGTGTAAAACGGGGGAAGGAAAGTGATGGACGTACGGGGCTTCGTCGTGTAATGCCGAGTTGTCATCGGCGGGGCTTGTCGTCGATGGCCGCAGGGATGTAATGGTACGAGTCTGCGTCGCCTGAGTCACTGGTGGAAATGCAGTGGTGCGAATTTGAGCGGTCGGCCAAACATTATTAGGGTGCTCAGACGCATTGGGTGTGGGATTCGGGCTAAAGGGGTTGGTAATGTGAGTAGCTTGCACAAGAGCCTATTATGGTAGGAAATGATGACCCTGGCATTCTCAGATCCCCGACTTGAAATGCRGGTGCTACTGTGGAGACTCTCAATAACCAGCGATATCAGTGCATTTATTCGTCAGCAATGCTTAATGAGTGGCATACATTAGTTCTGTTACAGTTGTTATCTCACGGCGGTCAATAGCTGTTCCCCGGAGAGGTGGATCCACCGCAGGTACCAGTTCCATTCGTTCAGGAACAAGCTCAGTTTCATTGGGCCATGCAYCTGATAGCCTAGTACCAAAGAACTGGACCTATTCATTGTGAGTTCCTAAGGATCACAGGACGTAACACCGGTCTACTTACGCCTCTGTTTAACAGCCGAAGGCCCTCCAAAGGAGCCATCGAGCGAATYTGGGGGAGGGGGGTAATCCGACAAAATGAGGCAAATAGATATGGAAACGAGTGTACGTGGCAGCCGGCTACCAATTGTTGAGACAGTTCTTGARCCAGCTCTTTTTATGAGAATTGTGCTTRTATTAAAGAATTGATCACTCCATCTGACCTGTGTTTCATTGGAGTTCTGATTGGCAGATTGTTGCCTGTCGACAAATGATCAAACTGTTGTGCTGGGTGCTGGGATTGAGATGTTAGAAGCCAGCGCTGTTGTTTGATTAGGCGGGATAGCGAGAGCATGTGCAAATTGTAGAATGCTACCCAAATTCTGCCGGGT
Organism: Lepiota subincarnata; assembly: GCA_023014305.1. Lineage (NCBI taxonomy): Eukaryota > Fungi > Basidiomycota > Agaricomycetes > Agaricales > Agaricaceae > Lepiota > Lepiota subincarnata. Next base: position 369,041 of record JAECYV010000001.1, on the reverse strand, counting down.
GTTTTTAATCCAGTGCGTAGGGAACGGTATATCCCACTTGGAAAGGCCGAAGGTAAATGCTCAGCTACCCAAATAACTACTCTTTATACGAAGGAGGAGGACTCGTGTAGGATGTAGCCGTACTCGAAACGGATAGCATACGCTCAAACCTTGGATCTGCGGRTACGGTCGAGAAAATGTGCTTAATTTCACCTAGTCGAGCGCGATCGGCACCCGAGAGCTGACCAGCACGAGTGGAGCACTTGATCCGCCGGATTCCGCTTCAAGCTGTGCTGGAGAGAAGGGCGGGGGCGTTGGTATGTTCACCTGTAGCTGCAACGGCTCGGTGATACTAATGTCATCGTCGGAGAGCATAGAACGGTCATCACACTGACGAGACAAGGCTTCTGATGAGGTTACCAGAGCGGTGGAAATGTCGTTGGTTCCCATTTGTCTCCCGAAAGGGTATGAAGAATCTTCAGGTTCGGTGGGGCGGTAGGGGCCCTGCGTGTTCTTACGCCTGCGCCTGTGTCGGAGACAGAACAAAACAACCCCGAGGACTATAAGGAAACCGAGAGCACTAGCGATAACACCTCCAACAATCGTTCCCACATTATCCCCCGCATTTGACCTATGCAATTTCTGCGTCAAAATACGAACAATGACTAAGGGTTGAACGTCTCACCGAACCAATGCGGTTGGCCTGGTGGATACAATTGCCGAGGTCGAGGTCACCATGCTTGTGAACGTCGAGAGCCCCGTAACTGTGCTGACTGAACCACGGGGCAAAGTGGTGAGGGACGTTATCTCAGTGACTCCAGTAGTGAGGACAGCTGTTGTAACGAATCCCAGAGTGGTCAGAGCACCAGCATCGGCGTTCGTGTCTCCCAAAGGCGCCCTTGAAAATGCAATTATGTGAATGAGATAACTGAGGAAGGGGCGACACATACGAGAGTATCGATGAGCTTGGGATGACAAGGACAATTTTGCCTGGCGTAGGAACTGTTGATCGAGTCAATTCAGGAATTGCGGATGTCGCCGTCGGTGTAACAAAAGTAGTGGATGTAAGCCCTCCGTGGTTTGGTGTGCTCGCGCTCTGAGAATGTGGGATCTCTTGACTTGGTCTCGGAAGTGCATCCTGTGGTGTTGTACTAGGGACACTGGGGGTCACCTTCGTGGCTGGTGGTTTACTTGTCTGACTTGAGGGATTGATAGGGCGTGTGGTGGCAGGTCCCGGGACCATTCTGATAGCGGAATGCTATGGCACAGAGGAGAACAAAGATCCCAAGCTCGGTTCGCTGTGAGAAGGCCCGTGGGCCTCGTCGTACGGCTGGTAGGCGCCGAGGAGTGGAAAATCAGTTTAGTTCCTGCTGGGATGGTGGGTGCTGAAGAAAGGGAAACCGGCGTAGTAGATACTGAATGGGTTCAATGTGGTAACTGCTGGGGCTGAGAGCTTGGATGAGCCTGTGGAGGTGATGATGGTTTCGCCAGGCTTAAGTACGCAACATCCAGTCGTCAATAGTGTACTGCCATGGCTGATTCGGTCATCAACTATATATCATCTTTACCAAGGAATCAATCACCTCGTTCCAAACTGCCATGAGCATTGCCGAAACGCCAGGCAATGATGTTTTCTGTCAAAGTATCAGCATCAAACATTGTGGGTTCCTAGCTTATTAGGTTATGGAGTGTATAATATGCACTGACCTGATCCATGTATTGCTACTTGAATGGGGACCTCAGCAAACTATTTGGCCATTTACGATGGATGTAACAATGTGTGCTGTGGTATTGTCGAGCGTTGAACCAAATTGAACCACAGAGTCACTGGCACATCACAAAATTCCGGAAAACAATGGATATCATGCTACGACTGTGATCAGTGGCTTCAGCACTGACGACTTGTTGTAGGGTTCGATCTTGGAAGATACTCCTTCCGTCAACAATGGAGAATTCTGATCCCTAGTTGTGGCTGAGTTGGCCACACCTGCGTACTTGGGGGGGGGGATTTGTTCAATTATGTCTGCGGTGCCTTCTCGACTTGCCAAACTCTCGGTACATTGCTACGTCATAGCACTCGATGTTCATCTTTGTCGCTGACTACTCTTTATATGAAGGAGGGGGGCTCGTGTGAGATGTGGCCGTAGTCGAAACAGATAGCATACGCTCAATCCTTGAATCTGCGGGTACGGTCGAGAAAATGTGTCTAATTTCGTCTATTCGAGCGCGATCGGCATCCGAGAGCTGGCCTGAACGAGCTGAAGCATTTAGCCTGCCTAGTTCCGCCTCCAGCCGTGTTGTCAATTCCTGAATGTGGTCCAACGTAGTCCTAGAGTCCTGCACTCTTGCTTCAGGGATTTCGAGGTCGCGAAAAGGGTCACTGGGATCCTCTGCCGATTCGCTACCTCCGCGACTCTCAGTTTCATGCCGAGCAGAGATTGGTTGGCCAGGCAAAGGTGCACTTTCCCCTGGTTGGTGCTTGGCAAGGGACGGGTCGCGTTGGGCTGGGGCACTGCTAAGAAAAGGGCGAGCAAGGACCTGGGCGGTTGTGTTTGCCTGCCGGCGACGCCGGAACTTGCGTCGGAGAATGCAGAATGCGAGGAGGGCCATTATTACAATGACTGTTGCTCCAATGACTCCTCCGATGATCGCCTTTGGCGGCCCAGTACTTGAGCTAAAGTGAAGTCAGAAGCGAGAATCATTCAGTGAATTTTATCGACCGAACCTGACTGTGCCAATCTGAGTGGCGACCTCGGTGGTCGTGGTGAGCGTCCGGGTGCCCGACGTTGTGATGGTGGTGACATGAACCCGGCCATCGGGCAATGTCCTAGTGGTGAAAACACCATCAGTGACAATCGTCGTCTCGACCTCAACAGTAGTAAATGCTCTCGATGCGTCGCCAACAGGGCCATCACCTGCACGGACTGCGGAAGGAACAGGAGGGGGAGCGGAACTACTACAAGGGAGGTTTAGTGTAAAACGGGGGAAGGAAAGTGATGGGCGTATGGGGCTTCGTCGTGTAATGATGGCCACAGGGATGTAATGGTACGAGTCTGCGTCGCCTGGGTCACTGGTGGAAATGCAGTGGTGCGAATTTGAGGGATTGGCCAAACATTCTTAAAGCTATTCAGGCTTATTGATGGTTTAGGGTGATAGAGGCACAGCTCACCAGTGGACGATTCCTAAAGGCGTTAGGAAGTATCAAGTATGTGAGTTGTTGGCACAAGAGCCCAATATGGTAAGAAGTGTTCACCCTTGTGTTCCCAGATCCCTGACTAGAAATATGGGTGCTACTGTGGAGATTCTCAATGACCAGTGATATCAGTGCATTATTCCTCGGCGTTGCTGAAGGAGAGCCATACCTCAGGTTTGTTACAGCTGTTACCTCCCGGCGGTTACCGATAGCTGTGACCCAGAGAAGCGGATCGACAGCAGTTGGTATTATTCCCTCATAATTGGGCTCAGTTGCACTGGACCTTCTGGCGTTTGATGGCCCAGCATCAAGGAGTTGGGTCTATGCCATTGTGAGCTCCTAGGACTATATGACCTAGCACCACTACTCACATTTATGTTTGATATTTGGGGACTTTCCAGGGGAGCCATCGAGGAAGCCTCCACTGCAGCAGAAAAAGAAAAAAAAAGAGAGACAATCCGGAAAACGGAGTAAATGGGTATGAAAACGAGTGTATATAGCAGCCAGCTACTCATGAGATAGTTCTTGAGCCGACTCTTTTATGGGAGCTACGCTCATATCTGAGAATCAATCACATCATCCTGGCCTGTGTTTGATTCGAGTTCCGAATGACAGGTTGTCGCAACAATCAAACTGTTGAGCTGAATGCTGGCGTTGGGATCTTAAGAACCAGCACTACTATTTGACCGGCCGAGACAATGGGACCCAATTCCGGTGAATGTTTTACAATCTAGTGCGTAGGGAATGACATGCCCCGCTCGGGCGATTAAAAAGGGCCGATGATAAATGCTCAACTACCYCAAATATCGACCTCAACTTGTTTGATTCTGATCTTGCTTTAATAAAACACCACCTCTTCTCGGATTATTCAAAAAACATAGTGGAGCCAACTCAGGWTCCTCCCGGGTTTGCTGCTGCATGTTTATCACCAGTCAGTATAATAGGCACACAAGTGGCCCAATATCGTCAAGTCCGAAAGTAATCGTAGAGTCCACAAAGTCCATAAATACAGCACAAGTCACGGTGTCAAAACGCGAGACCAATCTGTTTGAAAACGGTAAATAGATGTGTATATGCTATGAGGGCGAGCACTTACGTTCGCGATACTAGAAGAAGAAGAAGCTCTAGAGAGCCGACGSMCTGACTTCGCGTCCTGTGCAGGCACGAAGAGAGGATGGAGAAGCCCGTTCTTRATGGATAAACGCCTCGCAGAGGTCTGCTGTTGCTCTGGCTCRAGCACWGGATAAGAGAAATCACTGGTCATTGACAAACGCTTTGGATCGTGGGGAGGTTCCGCCTGCTCCGCTATAGTCGCTGACGATATTCGGTTAGCSCCATCCCCACCCTCGTGCAACATTTCGGATTCAGGGTATGCGGCATCAAGGGAACCGCCCGAGTCCCTTGACCAGTATCCGCCGCTATCCTCAAAGGGGTTATGYGAACGGGTGCTCGGTCCCGATTCRACTGAGGMTGTGTCGATTAGCCTGGGATGACCACCTTGTGCGATGGGGAAAAGCGAGGGTGTTGGTATGTTCACCCGTAGCTGCAACGGCTCGGTGACGCTAATGTCATCGTCGGAGAGCATGGAACGGTCGTCACGCGGGAACGACACATGGCGAGACAAGGCTTCTGATGAGGTTACCAGAGCGGTGGAAATTTCGCTGGTTCCCATTTGTCTCCCGAAAGGGTACGAAGAATCCCCGGGTTCAACGGGACTGTAAGGGCCCTGCGTGTTCTTACGCCTGCGCCTGCGTCGGAGACAGAACAAAACAACCGCGAGGACTACAAGGAAACCGAGAGCACTAGCGATAACACCTCCAACAATCGTTCTCACATTATCCCTCGCATTTGATCTATGCAATTTCTGCGTCAAAATACGGACAATGACTAAGGGTTGAATGTCTCACCGAACCAATGCGGTTGGCCTGGTGGATACAATTGCCGAGGTCGAGGTCACCATGCTTGTGAACGTCGAGAGCCCGGTAACTGTGCTGACTAAACCGCGGGGCAAAGTGGTGAGGGACGTTACCTCAGTGACTCCAGTAGTGAGGACAGCTGTTGTAACGAATCCCAGAGTAGTCAAAGCACCAGCATCGGTGTTCGTGTCCCCCAAAGGCGCCCTTGAAAATGCAATTATGTTGGTGAGACAATTGAGGAAGGGGCRACACGTACGAGAGTAGCGATGAACTTGGGATGGCAAGGACAATTTTGCCTGGCGTAGGAACTGTTGATCCAGTCGATTCAGGGGTTGTGGATGTCGCCGTCTGTGTAACAAAAGTAGTGGATGCAGCCCCTCCGCCGTTTGGTGCGCTTATGCTCTGAGAATGTGGAGTCTCYTCTTGACTTGGTCCTGGGGGTGCATCCTGTGATATTGTACTAGGGACACTAGGGGTCACTTTCGTAGTTGGAGTTTTACTTGGCTGGTTTATAGGACTGATAGGGCTTGTAGGGCTTGTAGTAGTAGGACCCGGGGCTACGACAGTAGTAGTAGGCGACGGCACGGAGGAGGAAAGGGTTCCCTGGCTCGGTTCGCTGGGAGAAGGCTCCGTGGGCTTCGTCGTATGGCTAGTGGGTGCTGGGGGATGGGGGACGAGCGTGGTTCCTGCTGGGGTGTTGGTTGCTGAGGATGGGCGGGAGACCGATGTGGTAGCTGGTGAAGAGGAGACCGGTGTGGTAACTATTGTAGGATGGGATGCCGGTGTGGTAGTTGGAGAAGAGGAGACCGGTGCGGTAGCCGTAGTAGGATGGGATACCGGTGTGGTAGCTTTAGAAGAGGASAACGGTGCGGTAGTTGTTGTAGGATGGGAGGCCGGCGTCGTACTCGGTGGAGCTGGGAGCTTGGATGAGCCCGAGGGAGGTGAGGATGGTTTCGCCGTGCTTAAGGAACGTGAAGAAGTGGTTCTAGGCGCTGTAGTAGTTCTTTAGGGTGATGAATATATTTTACTCGTTTTTCTGCACAGGGGAAGGGTAGATAACATACCTTGCAGTAATTACGCTAGTGGTCGATGGCTTCTCTCCGCCAGTGGTGGCCGCCCCCCCGGGCGCACGGACGGAAGGTACATTCCGGAATGCGAGCTTCTTGTACATGAGAAGGCCCTTAGGAATGAACAAACTGGGGATGTTCAATYAGCTCCAGGGGGAGGGCTGGGGTAGAGGTGGAGGGGAGGACCTCGAACAGCCAGGCCGGGGGTGATTTGTATGKTTTCCCGGACCGCCACCTGGATTCTATGATTGATATATGCATCAGGCGGTGCATCCTTGGCTGATAGAAAGGATGTCAAGCCGAAAAATTCTGTTCATCAGGCTTCTCGTGGTCAATTCCGAGTACCCGTGATGTTGTCCATTATTCCAAAACGTTCTGTGCAGGAGACTTTTGCAGACTTGAGGTACTGTMTTCTCCAGCTCCAGGGCACCCCGCACATGTTCTAGCATTGCAGGTATAATGGCTTTGTGTTTCCCGATAGCGATTTGAGTCAGGTATGCTGGTGCGACGATGCGACGATATCAGACTGATGGCTCGCAGCAAAGGTCACGAGTTGCGGAAAGGAAGCGCCTGATGAGGATATATTCGTCGCACCATACATGATGAAAATGTAATAAGGCAAGGCTGCTGGTTGGCCGAGGGCTGACAAGTGTGGTGCAACAATGTCCAACAGTCACTAATCAWGTCTGGCCGTGTTTATWWACCAAAMACAGAATAATGATGTCACGACCATCTCTCCTGTCTYGGACATGCTCGCTATTATTTGCGGGGCCCCAGCACCATATGTACATTGGCAGAGATATATCCATATTCGTATTGTTGCAAATTCTCGTCCACAACTGGGATACAGGCATGTGGTACCTCACTTTCTCAATACTGGCACTGTAGCTGCGTTAGTTCTGTAAGGCTTTTCGATTTGCATCATCCGGCCTACATTTCACGACATTAGAGCTAATATATGATACGGGGTGCATGTGCGCTCGTGAGAGAAAGATCCCGCTGTTGCGGCGATCAGCGAAGAGTCATCATTTTCAAAGTTGGCTATGGCTTCAAGCACCTTGATCAGGCTGACAGCCGCGAACAAAGACAGGTGTGATGGGCTACATAGATGAAGAACAGAAAGAACAAGGCTGAAATCTAAAGGAAGCCTGTGTGAAACGCTTAGAGCCATGTAAAATGTACGCCTTCGATAGTATATGGAGACAAGAATGGCGTAAGACCGGTGTTCGCTCTCATGMTGCGGGCTCACGGTTCAAAATAGATAAAATCACCCTCTACTTGGATACCTTAGATGRCATCAAAGTTGTTGCAATTCTTTGACTCATCTGTTGGAGGAATGACACGGTTGCCAGATTTGTTATAATGGCATTTGGGCACCTAATGAACCCAGGAAAGTCCRCTGCGATCGTTGATATTGATATTATTATGTCCAAGTTTCGTTCCCGGGATAGGACATCAGTCTAGCAGGAGGAGGTGAGGCAGGAATGTTCTTATCAGGCGGAAATAGGGGCCGGCAGAACCCTTGGCACTTCATGAAGCTTTGGTGCCGATGGTTTTGTCCTTTGGTGGTTGCATTCTGCGGCCTCATTGGGATCAACCCGAGTATCAACGTCGCGAATTAGTAGAGTGAATGCAAAAWATATATATTAGTATCAGATGAGGAGCAACCTCCAAAAATATACAGGAGTCCATTATCGAACGCGAGGCATGAAAATGAAATCACGTAAAGACAGCGACGGCCTGSGGGTATCTGTATCGAGGGTTCGGGTGATAGATAATTTATATTGCAAGGCCGCACTGAACAAGATGTCAGACTCCAAGTCTTCTGTGAGTGAAGTCATARCGACTTACATTCGGAATAGATTCTGTGCTAGATRWYCGGACGGCRGGTGGAGGAGTATGGGAACTCTTGACTTCACTGCCCTTAATAGTGTGAACRCTTGATGTTGAAGTGATGGAAGTGCCGCTCCGCACAGACAACCGATCAGGATCCATTTCTGAGCTAGAGCCTGAGGAAATATAGTCTACTCGGCGTTGGATTTGAGAGGGAGTCAGCGAGTCGTATGACAGTCCACTCTTAACGGAAAGATGCTTGGCAAAGGATTCAGCAGCTTCCATGTGCCGATTAATCTGTGAGTCCGTTAGGGAGGCGTAGGAAAGCCCGCTATGCGTGGAGAGGTGTTTAACTTTGGGATCCGAGGAGGGTTGGTGAGGGTCGACAAAGGGATTCTTTGGATCCGCAAAGGGATCCGRCTCGACTTCGACAACAATGTCGCTGGACGCGGTTGTACTGGTACGAGAAGGTTGGGAACTCTCGGGTCTAAGATCAACCAGCAGACCGTAAGGGTCGTCGGTGGTGCTCCTCTGCTGYGATCCGAGCCATGAAGAGCTTGGGGAGGACCCCAAAGAAGTGGATGGGAGTGAGCTAGTGGATGTATCCTTGAGTGGATCGTCCAGGTAAGGGACTGGTTTCTTCCGTACTACCAATTTTGAGCCCAGGTCTCCACTGCCCGTTGATGCTACWGATGAGCTACGTTCCATGGACGCCTCATCAGATATGCCACTTCCGCGGTGGGTTTCAGCTGGTGTAGCTGATATGGGGGCCTGACGAGCAATGCTCATTTCTGAGACGCGTTGAGATGGAGGGAACGATTGGGAGGGGTCTGAAATCGAGGTCAGGATGATCCTCTGGCGGTGGCGCTTGCGCCTAAGAATACAGAACGCGAGGAGGGCCAATATCACAATAACTGTTGCTCCAATGACTCCTCCGATGATCGCCTTCGGCGGCCCAGTACCTGAGCTAAAGTGAAGTCAGAAGAGAGAATCATTTCAGTGAATTTTATCGACCGAACCTGACTGTGCCAATCTGAGTGGCGACCTCGGTGGTCGTGGTGAGCGTCCGGGTGCCCGACGTTGTGATGGTAGTGACTTGAACCCGGCCATCGGGCAATGTCGTAGTCGTGGCCGTGGTGAAAACACCATCAGTGACAATCGTCGTCTCGACCTCAACAGTAGTAAATGCTCTCGATGCGTCGCCAACAGGGCCACCACCTGCACGGACTGCGGAAGGAACCGGAGGGGGAGCGGAACTACTACAAGGGAAGTTTAGTGTAAAACGGGGGAAGGAAAGTGATGGACGTACGGGGCTTCGTCGTGTAATGATGGCCACAGGGATGTAATGGTACGAGTCTGCGTCGCCTGAGTCACTGGTGAAAATGCAGTGGTGCGAATTTGAGCGGTCGGCCAAACATTATTAGGGTGCTCAGACGCATTGGGTGCGGGATCCGGCCTAAAAAGGGGTCGGCAATATGAGTGGCTTGCACAAGAGCCTATTATGGTAGGAAATGATGACCCTGGCATTCTCAGATCCCCGACTTGAAATGCGGGTGCTACTGTGGAGACTCTCAATAACCAGCGATATCAGTGCATTTATTCGTCAGCAATGCTTAATGAGTGGCATACATTAGTTCTGTTACAGTTGTTATCTCACGGCGGTCAATAGCTGTTCCCCGGAGAGGTGGATCCACCGCAGGTACCAGTTCCATTCGTTCAGGAACAAGCTCAGTTTCATTGGGCCATGCACCTGATAGCCTAGTACCAAAGAACTGGACCTATTCATTGTGAGTTCCTAAGGATCACAGGACGTAACACCGGTCTACTTACGCCTCTGTTTAACAG